>CAUYON010052272.1:0-15066 GCA_963573935.1 Arctocebus calabarensis
AATAATTTGGGTGGCTATATTCATTATTCATGAATGACATCACTCTACAGTATTCTTTCTTTTGTTTATGTAGTATTTTGTATACTTTTGATGTTAGAATAATATTAGCTTCCTGAAACAAGATGAGGACCATTTCCTACTTTTCTGTTTTCTGGATGAAATGATATAGGATTGATATTAATTCTTTAAAAAAAAAGAGAAAAAAATACAACTGTCAAGTTTTTCTGGTTTCCTTTGCATTTTGATGTGGCTACAGGACCAAGTCCCAGCCAGTGGTACATAAATGGATGTAATGTGCCTGGCCTAGAGAAAGCTCCCCTCACCATGCACCCCCCTTCGCTTTCTGGCTGGTGGGCCGCAGACAGCTTACCCCCCCTTTGCAGGATTAGCCAGGGAAGTATAGGCTAAAGGCAGCAGACTACGATATGGAAGAAGTTTCCTGGAGAATACCTTCCCTTCCTCCCCAAACACCACACCCTCGCCACCAAGAACCCCAGGTGGAACTGTCAGATGAGCAAGAAATAATTGTGAGGCTTTTATTTTATGCCATTTCATTGCATTAAATTACTGAGACTTTAAGGCTTACCCGATATGGAGGCTAGAAAGCCTTATATTAATACACCCAAGTCTGTGTAGGTTTAAGGAAACCAGCAAGAGACCCCTGATTGTACCTGACTATAATACCAATGGCTTGTGTGCATTTTTTTCTTTCTTCCTTTTATTGTATTGTGTGTGTGTGTTTAAGTATTTAGGAGGTCCAAAGAATGAAACTTTAAAGATGACAAGCTCGTGACTGATGGTCTGGATTAGGCCTGTGCAGTAATTAAATACTGTTTGAATTCATTGTCAACACACACACCCCACACGCATATCTGGCTTCTGTAAAAACAAAAACAAAATGAAACGCAGAATATTTCCTAATGCTGGATGGCAATGCGTGGCTGGGCCGAGCAGAGGCTGCGCCCGCTGACTAGGGAGCCTGAGCCTGCCGCCTCCCGCTTCCCGCGTCTGCTGACTGCAGCCCGGCGCACCCACCACCCTCGTTCAAGTGCTCTGCTGGGTCTTTGGATCCCTTAGGACTTGCTAACCCTTTTCTTTAGAAGGAGTACTTATGGTTTCTGAGATGTGTTTTCGGTTGTTTTGTTGCTCGCAGTGACGTGACACATGCCGCTCTAGGCTGCGCAGGGAGGCGGGTGACTGACTTTGACCTCTGGATTTTTGGGCAGCACATAGTGTACTGCCGGGCACAGGACTGCCGCTCCTCCTGAAAGCTTACACTAGTCCAGCTTCTCCCTTGGTTTTCTGCTTAAAGGGCTCTTTTAATTTTAAAATTTTTAACGTTTTTGAATGTTGTTCTGTCACCCTGGCTGGAGTGGAAAGCTTTCCAGTTTCTCTAAAATATCCACAGTGGCCCTTCCCAGATGCATTTCTTTGTAGTCCATTTGGAACCATTCATTACCCATCAGATACAGGACATGAAGGCTGTGTATGTGTCAAAACCAGGAAGCCACCAAGAAGTGTGCCCCATCGCCCACTCAGGGATATGGAACTCTCCGTTACTGCAGACCCCACCTCAGGAACACAAGGAACCAGAGTACACACCTGTCCCTAGCTCCTCAGGCTGATAGGTAAGAGGGGGAAGTGGGTAGCGCTTTTCTCTAGGGATAGCTAGGGTGGTGAAGAGTGTTGCTTTAAGTGTTTTGCCTGGGGGGTGGAGAATGTAGCAACTTGTCTAAAGCAGCAGCACTCGAATGGTTACATTTGTAATTACATAAGTAATTACATGGGAACAACGTAATATCCTTTATAGCCTAACAAATCTGAGCCAATGGTTTGAATTCTTTTAATTATGATCATTTTTGTTTAATTTTAATTGTTTAATCATTATTTTTGTTCTATTTTAGAGACAGTTTCTTTTACTTGTAGCTCTTTCTTTGTGACCTTACTCAAATTTATGTTTTTCCTCTCAAGTCTAAATGAATGAATCAGAACTATGTTAAGTCAGGGCCAATGAGAGAAATGGGCACTATATAATGAAAATAATTTCCAAGTCCATTCGAATTCTACCTGAGTTCATCTCTTTTCCATCTAGCTTTGTGATCTCCATGTGGCTTCAGAGGGCAGAACCTGCCCCGAGGCTCACCCCTCTCCCTCAGGCCATGGTTATGTTTTCAACTGCCTTCTGAGATTGACTCTTGTCTATGTCACCTTCCTGGCCAATGTGCTTTTCTATAACCACATTATACTTTGCATTTTTTTTTTCTTTCAAAGTAGCTTTGTAGTTCAAGTTCATTTTCCCCTCCTCAATATTTCTTTTTTATTTTATTTTATTTTTTTATTAAATCATAGCTGTGTACATTAGGGCAATCAAGGGGTACAATGTGCTGGTTTCATATACAATCTGAAATGTTTTCATCAGACTGTTTAACATAGCCTTCATGACATTTTTTTTTCCAGTAGTAAGACAGAATTTATTTACAGAAAAGAATACAGAAAACACTAAAGCTCCTGGTAGAGAGAGAGAACTCAAGTGAGGAGAGAAAAGCTCTTTCCGTTTCTTTCCAGGTCTTTCCCCGTCTCCCCCTTTAGGCTTTTAGTCTCGGGGTATATATAGGTGCATGGGTTCCTTGGCCAGGGAACGAATGAACACAGTCCCTTCTGCCGGGGTGGGAGGTTGGGGGGGCAAGGTGCATGAATGTATCAATGAACTAACACAGTCCCTTCTGCCGGGGCAAAGTGAATGAATGTATCAATGAATGGATACAGTCCATTCATGGAATTGAGGCCTAGGCAATTCCCATGAAATTGACCTAGGCGTAGGAAATAGGGGTTCCACATTTAGTCCTAAGTGTAAAGTGAAGGAGACACCAAGGCAAAGGTGTCTCCTTGGCAGTTGTCCAGCCTTTTTGGCTATTGGAGCCTCCGGTGGGGGTTGGAGGTCCCCCTCCTTGCCTGTCATCCAGCCCACTGGTTCTTCAGCTGGCTGCTGTAGCACTGACACCACGAAGGAGGAGGCGGCAGGTCCGCCGGCTCCACTGAGCGGGCTGGGGCGCCAAATGTCCTGTGTCAATTCTCCCTCTCTGAGTAGAAACTCTAACTGCTGTTAGGGGAAAAGGGCGAAGACTGGATCTAACTGCTTCCTGCTGAATCAGGCGATGATAGAGGGGGGCAGTTAGGGTTTCTCCGGAGGGAGAGTGATACAGGGTTCATGGACTGGAACCATCTTTATTGCGTGTGGCTTGATGACATTTTTGGAAAATATAAATCTGATTAATATAATCAGTAATAGGCAAAGGTAGAACAGCATCAGGTCAGAAGCACTTATTCAGTGATGCTAAAAGAAAATCATATTAGGATTTTTCTTGCTGTTTCCTAAATGATAACTTCAAACTTTCTTTTGGCTCACAAGTGTAAGTGGTCTGTGGTTGGCTGTCTTCATTATCTGCCTCCACAGAAGATGGAGGGTTCCACGATTTTACTCGTGAATGATGTATGCAGGAATCGACTCCTATAACCTTAACAGCTGTAGAAGAAGACAAGATAACAGGAAAGGGGACTTCCCAAGTTGAGGTTAGGGAAGGTGAATTAGAGGGGAGAGTTTTAGGGGGCATCTCTTTTCAAAGAAGTTACCTAGGTGCTCCAGTTCTTGAATTTTGCTGACATTTAAGTGGCCAGAACTGGATCATACAACTACTTAGAGTTGCAAGGATGTTAGTGTGTGTGTTGGGGGTGGGGGGTGGATTTTACACTGGACACTTTGCCTTTTTAAGCCAAACCAGAAGAGATTAACTCTGATCGTTCAGGGTACAGTTGGTATTTACTTCCATTTTGTAACCTCTATACTTCTCTCCATTTTGGGCAACACCAACTGGAATTTCTTTTGGAAAATGAGCCTGCTCCCAGATGAAAGTTCTCTGTGTGTGTGTGTGTGTGTGTGTGTATTTTGTCTTCTTGACACCAAGAATGAATCTTTAAGATTTTGAATCCTAAGCAGAAGAGACAAAGTTGACAAAACAGTTGGAGTACATTTATTCCAAAGGCTGGCCAAAACTATCCATTAATTCCCTGCCACTTAGAACCCTGGAACTGCCTACTTCCTAATCGTTCCAGACTGGATTTTCTAGTTTCCTTCCAGATCCAATGAGCCAAAGCCTCCTTCCCTCTTCTTGGGTGCCAGCAATTGCAAGCACTTTCTTTCCTCCAGCACCCAGTTCTTCCCTGGAAGCTCTGTCTGGAGCTCAGGCTGGTAGTTTTTCCCTTTTGGGTGGTTGTGTCTATGTCTGCCTCACTCCCACAGCCCATATAATAGATGGTAAAATTCTTGAGGGCAGACACTTGGTCTCTTTCATTTTAAGGTTTCTAGTGCCTGGAATTTTATTAATAATTAATTCATGTTTTTTTCCAATATGTGTTTATTGAGTTGGTTTTTACAGGTCCAGCAAGATCCTGGGTGCTATTACAGAGCAGACAAAGCTGAAGATGAAAAGAGCCTTGGGCATGGAGACATTCCTGACCATGTTCCTAGACCTTTTCTCAGAATACTGTTTGCTGGACAGACTGAGTGACTCCTCACTCTCTGAGAAGCCCTGCCTCTTTGAGTCAGCTTCCCCTCTGTGTTACAACAAATGCCCCTCTTCCTCCTCCACCCCTTCCCCTTCTTTCTCTTCCCCCTCTTTCTCTCTCTTCCTCCTAGTGTCATCATAACTTTCAGCATTAGCATCACCACCACTGTCATCATCACTGTTAACCCATCCTGAGTGCTTGAAATGACTTGCTATGTGCCAAGTTCCTTCTAAGCATTATCTAAGTGGATAACCCTCTTGCCTAAGATTACAATTATTATAATTCATGGTAGGGTCATTACCCAGACCCGAAACCTCTGTTCCTGACCTCTCCCTCAGCCATAGAGGCAGATGAGAGCTCTGGGGAGGATGGACGAGGGCTCTAGCCCTGCCCTGCTTTCACCTAAAATGCTTCCGTGGACTGCAGCGCCCACTATGGTGCATACAAACTCCTTGCTTGGTCTGGTCTTGCTTGCCCTGCAAGCCACATGTCACATTGCTTGTCTCTGCTCTGCTCTGCCTCACATGCCCCAGGTTCTCACCCAACTCACCTGCCCGCCACACCCAGCACACTCTGTGCTTCCCTCCAGGATGCCCTTGTGACTCACTCTCTCCCAATTGGCCTGAAATGCCCTCCCCCAGTCAGCTTGGAGACATCGTAACCTTCATTTAAGACCCACTGGTATTGCGGGAGGGTTGATTAGTGGTAGTTTGTCATACTGAACTCTGGGACGTCAGATGATTGAGGCATATGGAATCTTCCTAGACTCACTTCCACCATAACTCTCTCTTCTCTAAACCTCCAAGCGCCTCTGATTTTCGGCTTGGGGTCTCAGGAAGCTGTGTAGGGCAGAGACCAAGGCTTTGGAGACAGTCACCTTTTACTGAAATCCCTTTTAACTCTCTTACTATCTGTGAATTTTGGTAAGTTACTTAGCATTTCTTAATCTCTTATCACCTGTTTAAAAAAAGGTGATGTACTTTGGGAATATGAGACAATTGTCACAGGATGAGTCATGCCTCCGCTGTGACCCTGATACCACTTTTGTTGCATATGCCGCCTACCATCGCTGTAGGAAGGCCACAGGCCTGATTTTCCATCTCTTACCTCCCAGGGAACAGACCATTTGTGGTGGTAAGAGCACTAAGAAATGACACTGCCAGCTGTTATCACTTCTGTCTGGTCTAGTAGGTACTCATCGCACTCCTAGTGATTTCCTGTTCTCTCCTTGTCTCTGTCCTGAGGTAGTAGGTGGGGAGCAGCCTAGACGCAAATATCTACTATTATAATTCATGACAGGTTAGGACTGAGACTAAGTCAATTTGACTCAAAACTTGTGTTCTTGACCTCTTCCTCCCTCAGGCACAGAGGCAGATGGGAAACTCAGGGGAGGATGGGGACCACTGGGTTTTTGTTGGTATGGTAGGTCAGATGAGGAACGTTACAAACCTTGTGTGGTGTAGGGGAAGATGTATGCACCCGTGGAAGAAAACAGTCTAGTTCTAGTTCTGGAGCAGCCTCTAACTCATCCTGAGATTCCATCAAGACACTGCCCTTCTCTAGCCTCAGTGTCCCATCTGCACAATGGGTTGGTGTGACTCACTCCCTCAGCAGCTTCCCCATGGATCAATTCATTAGGATCTGTGAGTCTGTCTCAGGGAGTTAGCTTGATTTCTGAGCCCCACTGGTGTAGTGGGAAGGGTGATTAGTGGTAGTTTGTTACCTTGAACTCTAGGAGCCTGGGGTGTGTGTCTGGGAAGGGTAGAAGGAAGCAGGACCAACCCAGGGGTCTGCTAAGGGGGGTTGTGACATCTACTTTGGAATAGACTCTGGGAATTCTTGAAGACAGTGAGGGTAGTCTCTGTGTATTATCCTAAAGGCAAGCAATGACATTCATTGAGTAACTACTGTATACTCATGTGATGCTATTAGGAGCTTTACATTTGCATTTTGCTTTTTTATACAGATAGCCAGTTTACTTACATATTTCATGTCACATCATAAAACCATCATTGGTCCATTTTTCTTCCTTGCAACCTTGGTGCCTTCTCCTATCATCCCCCCACCTCATCGTAAGATGTGTATTTTTAAAAATGGGCAGAGTTTATGGCAAATGTGTATGTTTTTAATGTACACGTATGATATGATATGATATATATGTATAGGTAATGTACATATGTGATATATATATATGTCATGTAGATTCTCATTTATTCACTCAACATTTTAAAAGTCTATCCACATCAAGGGATATCCTCCTAGCTGACATTTCTAAGTCTACATAATATCCCTCTGTTTACAGCCACCAGGCTGTGCACTTCCCTTTTCCTGGGACTGATATGTATTGAAATATTGCCTCCAACTTCCAATGCTAGGCAGCGGCAATGCACACCTGCTTTGTGCACATTCCACATGAACTTTTCCTCAACTTTGTAAAGGCAGCTGCTTGGTACTAACCAAGATAGTTTTAGGTGCCACATCACGTGACGATCAGCAACATAGAATTATGCAAGGTTTGTACCATGAAAAGCCTATCAATTTGGTATTAAAAAGTCATTCCTACCTCCCTTTGCTTGCTTAACTTCCCTTTTTTAATAAATCAGAAACAGGCAGCATACGCGAACTGAAATTTAATTATGTTGGAAATGTAATTAAAGTGCAATTGAACAAAACAGATCTATTTAAATGTTTCCTTCTATTTTTAATAAGCAAAACTGATTTTCTATTGAAAAAGGTGACATTTCCTATTTAATAGAATCTCAAATGCTACTGATTATAAAACATACTTATTATATATTCCATTAAGAAATACAAATAATTCTATTAATTAAGCCATCATGCATCATTGATTTTAAGAAGCATGCTGCTTTCAAAGCTGTTAAAATGTGAAGAAATGTACATCTATTTCTGTTTCCTTTGACAAATTAACTTATTTAAGTAAAAAAAAAGTGGGATTAATGAAAAAAATAAGTGACAATGTGGGCATTATGGGGATTTGGGAGAAAGGAGACACTGGAGTGAATTGACTCGAGTTTGGGAAGGGTGTTATGACATGTGGTAAAGGAGGTGATGGTATTGCTGTTTGGCTGGCAAGGAATCTCTGGAGTGTGGAGAAGTAGCCTTCACAAGGTCACAAGGTTAAAGGGAAATTTCATCTCAGGTTGGTATACCAGAAATCCCACTGCTGGGTACCAGAATCCATACAACTTGTAACTTGATTCCAGTATGGTCTGCCTCCCACCTCTGCTCTCTGCACAGCCCTGACAAATGGCCATCACACGGCTCTAATTATGAGCCCTTCAAAGTATTGAAACACTTTTACACTGGCACCCTCCTGTCACTCACACTTGAGTAAGAATTAGTGTCTTCTAGCACATTTCTCACAGTGGCTACATTAATGAGTGGACATTTCTCACATTGTGGTATCCACTAAGGGAATGGGTACAGAGAATACTCACGTAATGGTTGAGTTGTGATTTCTTTGTTGGTTATAGGCTCTTTCACTTTTATTTTCATTTGAACTTTACACAGTTATGTGACTAGGCATTGTTCTCATTTCATGAATAGAAAAACTGACCAAATTCATCGTGTGACCAAACCACACGACTAATAATTGGTAGAGCTGTTAAGTAGAGCCTTGGAGGCACTGTCTATTTTCTAAATTTAAGCTTTTTATTTGGAGATAGTTGTAGATTCACATGCTGTTGTAAGAAATAATAGACCATCTGAGAGATCTGGTGTACTGCTGGAGTAATTACTTTACCCAAAGGGAAACATTATGCAAAATTATAGCACAATAATGTGACTAGGATAGTGGTGTTGGTACAATCACGATGTAGAAGCCAGGCATGGTGTCTCATGCCTGTAATCCTAGCACTCTGGAAGGCCAAGGTGGGTGGATTGCCTGAGATGAGGAGTTAGAGACCAGCATGAACAAGAATGAGACCCCATCTCTACTTAAAGTAGAAAAACTAGCTGGATGTAGCGGCACATGCCTGTAGTTCCACCTACTCAGGAGGCTGAGGCAAGAGGATTGCTCAAGCCCAAGAGAGTTTGAGGTTGCTGTGAACTATGATGCCATGGCACTCTACCCAAGTAGAGTAAGAATAGAAGAAGATGCAGAACATGGTCATTGCTCTGGTTTTGACCTTGTATAGCAACATTGACCTTCTTCTCCTAAACCTCTCCCATCACTGACTCCTGGCAACCACAAATTCATTTTCTACTGGTATAATTTTAGCATTTAAAAAATATTCCGTAAACAAAATTATACCATATGTAGCCCTTTGAGATTGGCTTTTTCTCACTTAGCTTAATGACCTGCAGATGCATGCAAGTTTTCTCCTTTTTACTCTTGAGTATCATCCATCCATGGTATGAATGTACTTTGGTCTGTTTAACCATTTACTGGCTGCAATTGCCAGGTTGTGTAGCAGTTGAATATTTAGCCTCATAAGAAACGGAGTGGCCAGGCTATTTATTTACACCTCTACCAACAGCATACAAGTGACCCAGTTTCTCTGTGTCTTCACCATTTGCTTTCTTTCATTAATTTTCATTTTAGCCAATTTCACGGGTGTGTAGTTACATTTCATTGTGGTTTTGATTTGCATTTCCCCAATGGCTAATGACGTTGAACATCTTTTCATGTGCTTATTTGTCTTTTGTACATCCTCTTGGTGAAATGCAATCATCTGCACATAATAATGTTTCCATCAGTGACAGACTATACGCGATGGGGGTCCCATACGATTATAATGGAGCTGGAAAATTCTTATGGCCTAGTTTAATGTTTTAGTCACTGTGACATTGTCATACAACACATTGCCCATGCGTTTGTGTGATGCTAGTGTAAACCATGCTGCTGCATTGCTGGTATTATAAAAATACAGTGCACACAATTAGGGACAGCATATAGGTTTGGTAATCATAATAAGTGACCGTGTTACTGGGTAATGTATTTACTACACTCTTTATTCTTATTTTAGAGTGTATTGCTTTTACTTATTCAAATTAAGTTAACTGTGAAACAATCTAAGTCAGGCCCTTTGGCAGGTTTTCCAGAAGAAGGCACTGTTATCATAGGATGTGACAGCTCCATGCATGTTACTGCCCCTGAAGACCTTCCAGTGGGAGAAGATGTAGAGGTGGAAGACACTGACGTTGGTGCTCCTTCCCCTAAGTAGGCCTAGGCCAATGTGTGTCTTTGTGTGTCAGTTGTTAACAAAACATTTTAAAAGTGAAAAAAGGTTTAAAAATAGCAAAAAATTCAGATAATAAGGATATAAAGAAAAAAGTTCATACAGCTATGCAATGTGTTTTAAGCTGAGTGTTATTATAAAAGAGACAAAAGGTTAAAAACATTTATAAGTTCATAATGTTAAAAATTACAGTAAGCTAAGGTTAATTCATTATTGAAGAAGGGAAGTTTTTTTTTTTTAATAGATTTAGCATGGCATAAGTGTACTGTGCAGTGCTTATGAAGTCTACAGTAGTAAAAGGTGCCATCCTAGGATTTAACCTTCACTCACCACTCACTCATCAGCTCACCCAGAGCAACTTCCAGTCCTGCAAGCTCCATTCATGTTAAGTGCCTGTTATAAGTGCACCATTTTTTTGATCTTTGATACCATGTTTTTGCTGTCCCTTTTCTATGTTTACATGCACAAATACTTACTATTGTGTTATAGTTACCTGCAATATCCAGAAAGGTTTTTAGTCTATGAGAAATAGGCTGGAGCTAGACCATAGTCTAGGTGTGTGATAGGATATATCAGAGAGGTTTGTGTAAATACACTTGAGGATGTTTGCACACGGGACTCTCCTAATGATGTATTTATGAGAACATATCCTCCCTGTTATACAATGCATGACTGTGTTGTTTTTTTCTGAATCCCCTTCCATTTCTCCCCAATATCTTTTATTAAAAAATGAAATTTTTGTTGAGAGAATTGTAGATTCACATGCATTTATAAGAAATAACAGAGATCAATAATAAAAAGAAGAAGAACATATTGAAAAAGTGAGATAAAGTTTGCAATAGACATTTCTCTGAAGAGAATGCACAAACAGCCAATAAGCACATAAAAACATGTTCAACCTCATTAGCTATCTGGGGATGCAAATTAAAACCACAATTAGGTACCGCTTCACACCATTAGGGTTGTTATAATGAAAAGGATTGATGATAACAATTATTGATGAGGACATGGAAAAATTGGAACCCTCATACATTGCTAGTGGGGATATACAACAATGCAGATGTTTTGGGAAATAGTCTGGCAGTTTGTCCCAAGGTTAAACATAAAGTTATTTACCATATGATTCAGCAATTCCACTCGTAACTCTCGTATACTCAAGACAATCGAAAACATGTGTCTACACAAAACTTGTAAATGATTATTTATAGTAGCATTATTCACAATAACCAAAAATAGAAAAGCACCAATATCCACCCAGTGATGAACAAATCAATAAAAAGTATTATATCCATACCATGGACTACTATTAAGCAATGCAAAGAAATGGAGAATTGATACATAGCACATGTTACACTAAGTCACTAAGTGTTGAGAAAAAGTTAGTGATGAAGGACAACATAATTTATGATTTCTTTTAGATGAAATGCACATAAGGAGTAAATCTGTAAATAACAAAAGTAGATTGATAGTTTACTAGGGCTTGGGGCATGGTGGGGTTGGGTAGTGATGGCTAAGAGGGGAGAAGTTTCTTTCGGGGAAAAAAAAATGTTCTAAAATTGATTGTGCAATGATGTCCAACTGTGTGAGTGTTATATTTAAAACCATTGAATTGTACCCTTCAAGTTAGTGCATTGTGTGTTGTGTGAATCATATCTCAATAAACTTGTTTAAGAAAAGAGAAATAATACAGAGAAAATCTGTGGATCCCTCGCCCAATTTTCCTCAGTGGTAATATTTTGTTAAAACTACAGCACAATAGAAAATTAAGATCAGGATATTGAGATTGATACCGCCTACTGATTTTATTTAGATTCCCCCAATTTTACCTATATTCCTCTTCCCCTCTCTCTTCCCCTGTGTGTATTTGTGCATTTTATCACATGTGTAGGTTTGTGTATCCACCAGCATGATCAAGACACTGAGCAGAAGACTGCCTGTTATACAGCCCTGTTCCCCATAGTTTGTTTGAAGCAGTACAGTGGAGAGCTTTACTTTTTCCTCAACTATTAATAATCAGATTCAAGGCAGCTCCCTTCTTACCTCTGAAGCTTCCCACCCAGCAGAGTGTCCTCTTTATTGTTGTCAAAGGGCAGGAATCATAGAGAGACACCAATTCCCACGCACACAGCAGGATGAAAGGTTGGGATTGCAGGCACCATTCATCTAGATTCTAGAATCACCCACACTTCTGAAAGAACAGGAAATCATCTTACCAGATGGAGGAACATGAATTCTGGAAGAGGGATACGCCTCCGTGTCTCCATACCCCGCTTTTTCCTCCCACCAATTTCGGAAGTGATTTCTGTAATTCCCAGGCCGAGTCTGTGAATTGTCAGCGCTTTTGGAGGCCCGGTATTTATCGGGTTGCCACTAGCAAACGCTCTCAAGGAGAGGACTGGCAATGATTCATCTGTACTAATCCCTGTGTTTTCATCAGCTTTGCTGTTGTGCAAGGGGACAGCCCCAGCTGCCCTTCCACATCATCATCACTTTGGTTTCTCTCAAAATGTTTGCTCAGAAAAAGCCCAGAGTTTGGCCTCGGTTCACTTTGGGGTTCTAGGGGAATTTCCCATCGTGCTCCATTCCATGGGTGAAGCTGCTTGAATACGTGCTCCTTACCCAGCAGGGCAGAAGGTGAACCTGGAGCCAGCCTGGATATCTTTTTGGATCAAAGGTGAGTTTAGTAGGATTACATAATTTGGGGTAGGAGATGTGGGAAGGAGCAGTAGTCATTGTTTTCTCTCAGCTCTGATTCTAGTGCCCCAAATCCCCTGTATGCTATTCCCAATGTTACCTTTTCCTTTCTCTTATAACTCCACCGAGATTTGGCCATCCAAAACTTATCTTGTGCACATGTACCCTGTAAGACCTCAGTTGTGGCCCCCCAAACTCTGACCTCATCACCCCTTCCCCAAACTTCAAACCCCAACACTCATGAACCCCTTAAACTTAATATTGTGACTAGCACATGGAAAAATCTCCAAAAATGAGTACTGATTCTCAAGGTGATAAACAGATCTCTGATTATTTGAGCACTGACTACGTATCAGACAGTATGCCAAGTCTTCTAAGCATAACTTCTCTGAATCCTCATAATTTCACAAGACAAATAGAAGCTCAGAGGTGAAAGATATGCCCAAGATCTCACCTTGTAATGGTGACACAGGCTTGTAATAACAAGTTCATATTTCTCACCCTGTAGTCACATTTCCCAGCAGCCTCCTACCTCCTTCAAGCACAGGCCTCCCTAGTAAGACCATAACCTTGCAAACTGATTCTTAAAGAGAAGAAAATGATTTACTAAGTTCCTTTATCTGTTATTTATCAGATCAAGAATGAAACATAGAGAACTCAACATTTATCTCTATACACCATTAAAGCTCAGGCATGAAGTCCATTAAAAAAATCTCTATTAATCAGGCTTCTCCAGGAAGCAGAAGCAATAGGATATATATGTACAAATATATGAAGGAATATCTATCTAATAAAAACGACATGAAAAGGATATTCAGAGATAGAGAGAAAGAGAGAGAGACAAACAGAGATGGAGAGAAAGACAGATTTATGTTAAGTAACCGGCTCACGTGGAAGCTGACAAGTTCAGATCCGCCATGCAGACCAGGCTGCAGACCCAGGGGAGAGTTGATGGTGCACCTTGGTCTATTGGCAGAATTCCCACTTCCTTGGAAAGGTCAGTCTTTCCCACCCACATTATTTATAGAGGGGAATCAGCTTTGTTCAAAGCCTAAATATTAATCTCATCTTTACAGAAACATTCAGACATGTTTGACCAGATATCTGGGTGCTGTGGGCTAGTCAACTTGATGCATAAAACACCAGCCCAGGGTTTTATGGAAAGAAGACAAGGAGAGAAGTGGAGGGGCCTGAACCACCTCGTGTCTCCCTTTGTCACTGCCTGGACCTTTGACCGACACAAACTAAGTATTTTAGGCAAAGAAATGCCCAGAACAGAGGCAGTACTTGTTTGCACTGAGCTTGGGGAACTGCCAGGCAGAGCCACTGCACAGTGCGATTTTGGGGAGCACCTCAAAATGGTGGCACAGCACCCACCAGGCCGAGGGAGGCTTCGAGGCTGCCAGTCTCAAACCGCCCTTGGTTCATGTGACCTGCTTGGGGTGGTGCTCCTCGTTAGAAGGTCTCCCCATAACAAAGCCAAACAGACTCACAGAACGTTCTCCCAATAGTCGTTCTCAACCTTCCTAATGCTGCAACCCTTTAATGCAGTTCCTCATGTTGTGCTAACCCCCAACCATAAAATCATTTTCGTTGTTACTTTATAAGTGTAATTTTGCTACTGTTATGAATTGTAATATAAATATTTGATATGCAGGATGTATTTAGGTGACCCCTGTGAAAGGATTGTTCAACCCCCCAAGGAGGTTGTGACCACAGGTTGAGAACTGCTGGCCTAGAAGCTCATTGGAGGAAGGCAGCAATGGGCCAGTGTAGGGTCAGCAAAATTAAACCTTTGTTGCTTTAAGCTGCTAAGATTCTAGCACTGTTTGGGATAACAACATAATTTGCTATACTAAGGGGTGCAGTTGTCATATCCCAAGTTCACTTCTATTGGCTAAAGCAGTATCAAAGATGTGTCAAATACACTGGTGATATGTACGGATCAAACGGATGTGGGTCCTGAGCTCCTAGAGCTCACAATTTCACAGTCCTTTCTTTTTAATTAGTTAGAGCCCTCCCTGCATTCAGAAGAAATCCTTTCTTCCCATCTACTAAGAAATCTTAAGTACAAGTAGTGCAGTTATGAGTTTTGAAGACAGATCTCAGTTATCAATCATAGAGGTTAACAAGTTTCTAAACCTCTCTGAAATTAGATGATGATGATGATGATGATGATGATGATGATGATGATGATGATGATTGTTTGCTGGGGTTGTTGTTAAGATGAGAATAACGTCAATCATGTAGGACAGTGGTTCTCAACCTTCCTGATGCCACGAGCCTTTAATACAGTTCCTCATGTTATGGTGACCCCCAACCATAAAATTATTTTCATTGCTACTTCATAACTGTAATTTTGCTACTGTTATGAATCGTCATGTAAATATCAGATATGCAGGATGGTCTTAGGCAACCCCTGTGAAAGGGTCGTTCAACCCCCAAAGGGATCCTGACCCACAGGTTGAGAACCGCTGTTCTAGAAGTAGCAGGGCTGAATTAGCCAGGGAGCACCTGGACTTTTCAAGTTTGACCTGTTAAAGACTTCAGTTGCAAACACTAGTAGGGCAGCCTGCAACTAGGAAGGTCAAGGAGAAGGCCGAGCATG
>CAUYON010052275.1:0-19515 GCA_963573935.1 Arctocebus calabarensis
TCTAGTACAAGTGTCCTTATGATAAAAGGATTTTTTTCCTTCTGGGTAGATGCCTAGTAATTGCTCCAAATGCAGCAATGTTTCTTATTTTTTTCCCAGAGTATCTCAAGCACAGTAGTACTGCTTGCTTATACCTCTCTCCTCCTTGCTGGCCTTAATATGCCGCATGGATTCTCACTTGTAAGCAACAGAAACTGGCTGACCAATTACATTTATTTAAAGGATATTAGATAACTCAAAAAAATTGCCAGCAAGTCTGAAGATTGATAATTGGAAAAACAGCCCCAGCAAAAACCACTCTCAAGAACTTAACCACAATGATGTCACAGAACTAGTTCTGTAAAGGTAACGTGGCTGTCACCATCAATCACTTCATGTCACAGTTTGCATCCTCATGCTCACCACTGAAACTAGCACTAACTTTGCCCATAACCCTGGGAACTCAGGTAGGTAACTCTTCAACTGCAGCCTTGCACCAACACAGGCTCTTCTCTGTTTCTTTGCCAGACAAATCCTCTTTCAAAGTTAAGTGGAGCAGCAAGAGTCTGATTGGTTGTGCCCATGTCACATGGCTACACTCCAGCCACTGAGATTGGGATGTCAAGGCTCTGATATTCTCACCCTCTGTCATTACAGAATGAATGTCACTGCTTTTTACCAAACTCAACCCTGATGGCTCTTACCAGATCTGACAAATGCCAATTATCCAACTGGGTTTTTGTTTCTCATCCTTTTGGTTTAGGAAATAATAGACTTCCCTTTAAAATGTAATGAGAATCACCCACCACTTCAGAACTTTAGATTCTTCTACTGTATAAGATAATCTCAAGCAAATATCAATGTTCTAAAGATGAAATGTAGGGAAAAACCATTCCTTTCAGATTTAGGTATAAGGAAATAGTCCAGGGAAGTAAGAATTCACAGAAGAAGGTAAAACTATTTTTGCTGTTGTTGTATTATCTGTTTTGCAGTCCTGGGAAATCAACATAGAGAAGGCAAATGAAAGGGAAGGTTGGAAACAACCCAAATGTCCATTGATCCATAAGTGAACTAAAAAATTGTATTATATGTATACCATGGAATACTGTTTAGCCATAAAAGAAGATGGAGGACTTTCCATTTTTGGTTTTCATCTTTTTTATTAACCTGGATAGATTTGGAGAACATTCTCCTAAGTGAAGTACCTCAGGAATGGAAAAGCAAGCATCCCCTTTATTCAGCAGTAATCTGAAACTAGTAGATAACAATGATAGGCCCACATGAGAGAAAAACACAATTAAATTCAAGAAGGGCCGTTGAGTTCTCACCTTTCGTGTACAAGGTAGAGGTACACGGCATGCTTTCTGGGTGAGGGGGTCAGCTACAACTCAGACTTTGAACTTTATCTTACAACTGTAAATAATATAACCTAATTATATGTATCCTCATATTAACTCAAAATAAGAATATCTTTTTTAAAGAGGGAAAGGAGGCAATGTAAGTGGAAAGTTGATTAAATGTCAAATGGCCACGCACCCATTCCATTCTTGATTCAACAAACATTTTGAGTGCCTGTGCTATAAGCCGCAGTTCTAGGTGCTGGAGGAACAAGCATGTGAATTGTTCACTTTCTTCATAGTGCTTATTCTCTACACATATAGGGTGGTTGGCAGCTCACAGACATTTACCTGTAGAGGGCAAATTCTTGGGAAACCAAACTCCTTTCCTTCTGAAAATATCTACCTGGAATAAAATGAAACTAGATTGCACCGGTTGCTTCACTGTTTAATATTCTGAAATCATAATTTGAGCCATGAATTCTGTTTCTTTCAAATGATTGCTGTCTGGGGATTCTCACAGCTGCCCTGAGTTGGGGAGTACTCCGATCCTTTCCTGGATGTCACTGGCTTGCTGAAGTGACCCCGAGCAAATGAGTTAAGCATCTCTGGGACTCGGGTTTTTCATCTTTAAAAGAGGGATAAAAATACCAGACACCTGTTGTGCAGATCAGGGAGCTAATATGTCTCAGAGCTTTCAAATCTCTGACTCTAAGCCTTCTGCTATCTGAGTATTAAGAACAAAGACAAGTCCTCATTGCTTTCACCCAAATGCTACATTCAAAGAAAGAAAAAATTACAATATTTGAGTTCTACAGGGCTTGAAGGTTATTTTGTATTAGTTTGCATTTCAAACTGTTTTTCTCTGTTGTACTCTTGGCACTGCCATTTTTTAAGTACTGCACTTCATTTGCATAGTAATTACAAAGTTTAACAAATAGCATTAATGTCTGAAAGAAAG
Organism: Arctocebus calabarensis; assembly: GCA_963573935.1. Lineage (NCBI taxonomy): Eukaryota > Metazoa > Chordata > Mammalia > Primates > Lorisidae > Arctocebus > Arctocebus calabarensis. The sequence goes on from CAUYON010052275.1 coordinate 2,278, forward strand.
AGGTACACTCCATTTAAATTACTGACAGTATTACATTACACATTTTTAACTGCAATTTAAAAAAAAGAAAGAAAGCTATTCCATTCTAATGTGCTGTACAGATTCCCAGAGCTCAGCAATATTTGTGCTTTAAGAAGGTAAAATTTCTTCCTGTGCTCTTTAGTGACTTCTAAAACCCCTTTCATAAATACTGATTAGGCACTATTTCACGATAGGACAGAATGCTGCTGGCACAACTCCCTACTTAGAGCCAAACTGGAAATGTTAGTATGGTAAATTAGGCCAAATGTCCTAGTGGTACTGTACATGAAAGATCATCTTTAATAAATAGATGCTAATGTACCACTTGGATCCAGCCCATGGTTTCAATTCCAGGAAGTAAAAAAAAAAAAGACATTCAAGGAATGTGTGCTGTTTTAATGCAAAAAGAATAAAGAGCAAATGTGAAAAATAATATTTTTCTTGAAAGAGTATTGAATTTGAACAGAAGCTCACTGCTTAATAGTAGTGTGTGGAAGGAGAAGAAAGAGAAAGAAACAGAAGAGACCTATAATAATTCCGACATGTCTCTGTAGTATTTGTTTTGTTTTTGTCTAGCTGTGTTCATTTGTGTGTGTGGATAGACAGGTAGGTAGGTAGGTAGGTAGGTAGGTAGGTAGGTAGGTAGGTAGATAGATAGATAGATAGATAGATAAATACCTCTTTAAGTTTGCTTTTTTGTTAGTTTGTTTGAGATACAGTCTCACTAGGTCACCCTTGGTAGAGTGTCATTGCATTGAAGCTCACAACAACCTCAAACTCTTGGGCTTAAGTGATTCTCTTGCTAAAGCCTCCCAAGTAGCTGGAACTATGGGCAGCTGCCACAATGCCTGGCTATTTTTTTGTTGTAGTGTCATTGTCGTTTAGCAGTCTCAGACCTGGTTCAAACCTGGTGGCAGACCTGGTAACTGCCACCCTAACCACTGAACTACAGGCACCGAGCCTAAGTTTGCTTATAGTAGAAGAGCTTACCCTTAATTTTAAAAACCTATCTTTGTAAAACATACAGGCATTGAAAGAAAAAGATATTACGCACAGATTATATGAAATAAATAATATATAAGAAATCTGGACCGGCTTAGTAGCTTGCCCAAACACTTTAAGCCACCTAATTATTATCCAGGACATTTGATTGTTTCAGTTTTCTAACTTATGAAGGTTGAGTGCCATCCCTGTGAGTAACCACACATTCTTGATCACCTGTCAATCAGCCACTTGTGAAACCTCTACAATCACTTTACCTTTCCAAAGGCTCAGTTTGTTCTATAAACTGATGATGAGAGCACCTATCTCATAGACTCATCGTGAAAGTAGCATATAGAAAAGGCCTGGTATAATTCAGGGCGGATAGAGGGAACCGAACAAGCAGGAGATGGCATCACTGTTTCCAAAGGGGTGGAATTGTTTTGAGTCCTGTTCATTAAGGAATTGACATTTCATTCACAACCGTGGGCTGAAATGTTGAAATTCTTTGAATGATTGATCATTGCATTAACAATTATGAATGGTTTCCGACAAATCCTTAACCTTAAATTTTCCTCACATATAATAGATATTTGGAGAGGGGGTTTATTTTTGTACTCTGTCGTTGGCCTACACTGTGAAATCTTCAAAAAAAGTATAACATTTATTTCAAACTTCATTTTCTAAAATTTTAAAAGTACCACAATTGCATTTTTTACTATGAACATCATGGTATTTTCATTCAAAGTAAAGTGATTTTTGTTATTATTCTATATGTAAAGTAAAAATTATATGATTTATTATGGGAAGCTGTGAATCATATATAGAGAATGAATACAGTAGCACCTCTATAAGTTGACCACCCAAGAACTGTAACGCATTGGTAAACATGGGAGGTGGTCAACATAAGGAACTTGGCCTACTATACTAATAGATACATGTGGTACATGTCTGGTCTATGAAAATTAGGTCCACTTAAGGAGGTGGTCAACTCTGGAGCTTCTACTACATTAAAATAACCTACGTTAGTTTCAAAGAATATTACATGTATAATAAATGGACTATAATAAAATTATAGATAAATTTGAAAGTTGCTATTGTTTTATATAATTTATTTGATAATTTCTGTGAAGCCTATAAATATTTACATTTTTTTAGAGCAGCAGTGTTCAATGAGCAATCATGCAACAAATAAAACTGAATACTCCTATATATATGTAGTGTGCATGGATGATTACTTTATCAATGTTAACTGTTTCAACATTCACGTTATTCTTCAATTTCAAGAACACCAATGCCTTCAGCTTTTCATGCCATCTCCATCTGTGTGGACATGCTGATCAAAAGATTATGGCATCTCTTTTGGTCCAGGGATAGGATTGTGATTTAAGTTTACCTATCAGAGGGAAGGGATGGATTTATTTTCCACACTAAGAGAGCAGGGTATTATTTTCTTTCTAACTGTTCATTTTCTCCATCAATGAGCATATCTAGCTGTCTTTTCAAGAGAACAAGGACCAGGAATCCCATTACTACGTCACTGGCAATTGTGTTGCAACTTCCAGGAGAATCAGCTCTGTATAAAGCTGTTACTAATATAGGCCAAATACCTGAGTATTATACATCCAATTCTGGAATCCAGCTTACCTTGTATTGATTAAGCCAATTTGGATCTATGTTTTCTGTCACTCATAGCTAAAGAGATCCTGACTGATATACATGCTTTTTGCTATGTCTTACAGATATTAAGACAAAAAAAAGACCTAAAATTTCTTCTCTCAAAGAGCTTATACTATAAGGGGGAAAATGATAGGCATTATTATATGCATGTATATAGGTTAAATTGATATTATAAAATCTTACACGAACTTCCATGTAATCATATTATATACATATATACATTAGGAAATGATAATGGGATAAATGTTAATGAAGACAGTTGACACTTCAAATCACATTGTTCCCACAGCAGGCAGAATATAAAAGAAATCACTGAATTTAGATCATGGCTTGTCTGATTTCAGACATGAAATACACATTCAACGGCTCTGACAAGCAGCAGCTGACCCCCTATGAATGTTACCTCAGAGTCTGAATAATAATAATAAAAGATAAATGATTCCTCAGAGAGTTTACACTGGAAAATAATAAGTATCTTGTTAGCAATTTCATATTATTTACAATTCTACTTATAATTTAAGAATACCCTTATCTTTGTGAATGTATACATATAGATTAAGTATATAAAGTGGATATATGGAAGCACTGTGCTTAGCAATTTTTTTTTTTTTTTTGCATTTATGGGAAGTTTTCAGAGTTTTCATTTGGTATTCAAGGCAAAATCTGGGAAAGTTTAGTCAATAATAAAAAAAATTTATTGATCACTTACTATGTGGAAGGCACTTTTCTAGGCTCTGGAGAAGCAGCACTGAGTGAACAAAAATGATGAAAAGTTTTTTATAAGGAAGCTCATATTTGGTAGGTTTGAGAGATTCGTATCATGAACAAAGTAAATTCTATGGTGTAAGAGTGATACATGCAGGAAAAAATGGGGAAAGAAGTGAGATAAGGAGTGCCTGAGTTGGTTTAAGGAATAGAGATTATAACTTTAGATAGAGTGGCCAGGGAAAACCTCACTTAAAAGGTGATAAGAGGGGAAATATATCTAAGAAGGAGCATTCTTCTAGGTGCAAGAACTATTGGTACAAAGGCCCTGAAGCTGGAGCACACCTTGCATATTCAAAGACCAGGAGAATGGCAAAGAGCACTTGGGAAAGAGGGAGCTGGGGATGATATAACGGAGCCCTGAATCAACGAAAGGCCTTCCTTTCACTCCGATGGAGACAGGAGGCCTCTGGAGGTTTTGAGCTAAAGAGCGACAGAGTCTAGGTTAGGTTTCAATGAGATAGTCTTGCTGCAGAGTTAAGAATCGATGCAAAAAAAGAAAGAGCATCGTATGTTTAGAAAGCAAGCAGTTGAGAGTAATGGGGCATGAATATGGGGCACAGTGTGCTGTAGGGAATGCTGGACTGCTTAAGGAGAGAGAAACTGCATTACGATGGCTCATTGTCTTTCTTTGGTAATAATATTGGACTTCTCTGTAAATGATAGATGTTAAACACAGAAATAGCATGATAATATTCATATTTTAGAATTCACAGTCTATGGCAGTATGTCTCTATGTCTTAAAAAAAAAAATAAGAGTAAGAGAAAAGGAAGTTAAGAGGCGCCAGGTGTCAGGAATTGGCTTAGCTACAAATGAAGAAGCCTCAATAAAACAGTAATATAAACAAAGGAAGTGTGAGCATTTTTAGTCTAGGATTACCAAAATTGTTCATCAATTAACAAGAACTCAGATTTTTCTAGTGGTTGTTTCATCATTACCAATGCTGGGTACTTGTGTTACGATCAAAGATGGTTGTTCCATTTCCATCTGTATGCAGACAGCATACATCTGTATTCCAGACAGCAGAGAGAAAGGGAAAAATCAGAGAAGTATGTTACCTCCCCTTTAAGACCATGTCCCAAAATTTGCTAATGCCATTTCTAACTATATATTATTTGTCAAGAATTTGGCTTTAAGAATTTGGCTTCAACAACTTGGCTTCATCTAGTTATTAGTGAGGCTACAAAATGCAAATTTTATTTCATGCAGCCACATACTCAGCTAAAATTCAGAGTTTCTTGTTCTTGAGAGTGAAAGGAAAAAATTACATTGAGGGCAAGTGTCTAATTCCGAAGCAGAGGCTGCTCCAGATGTGGTATTGCTAAATACCCAATCTCTGCTGATGGTTCCACAGGAAGAGGATAGGAGCATATTTAAGGTGCTTTATTTTTTTTATTATTTTTTTGTTTGTTTTCAGCAGGCCAGGACAGCGTTTGAACATACCAGCCCTGGTGCATGTGGCTGGTGCTATACCAACTGAGCTATGGGTCCTGCCAGATTTAAAGGTGTTTTAAAAAGGAAATCAACCAGACTTTGGGATGATGAAGAGTCACATCTAATCTGATATTTCTGATTTGGGAATTGATTTTATGACAAAGTCATTAATGAGATAATGTCTTAATCTGTTCAGGATGCCATAACAAAATATCATAGGCTGGGTAGCCTATAAACAACAGAAATCTATTTTTCACAGTTCTGGAACTTGGAAGACCAAGATGATGATGCCATAAATTGAAAGAGAAAGTAGTCTCATTTTCCAGATGGAACCTCAGATTCCTAGATTTTAAATGATTGCCAAATTCACAAAGGTAGAATATGAAAAAGCAGGAATTTGATCCCAGGAATACCTGACTTTAAAGCTTTCCAGAGTTTTCTACTACATCATAATTTTCATTTGGTTCATAAATTTAGTAAGCTGAGTATACTTTACATTCCTCATTATCTGATTTCTCAGTGTTTTGTTTAATCCGCATTGAAATTTTCATTGTATGTGTATGCAAGTTGTTATAGACAAGCGTAAGATCAGAATTCATTCCTTATAGTCCCTGTCCTATAACACAAACTGATAGTTTATCAATCAAGACAAAGTATACAATCAACTTATTATTTATTGAATTCTATTTAAATAGTCATTGAGTTCCTACTACATTTTTTTTAGGTAATGAAGGTAAAAGGATTAATTACCTATAATGTCTCTCATCAAGGAATCCACAGTAAATGGGAGAAATAAACAAAGGGACAAAAAATATAATGGAACATAAAAATTGTATGGATGAAGAGTTTTAGGAGAAGAGAGAATAAAAGAACCAGGTTTTCTTTTAAGGAAGATTTTGTAAAGGACGTAGCATTTAAGCTGAGCTTTAAAAAGGGTTTTAAAAGAGGCTAAGGGTGAGATTTTAAATGTAAGTGAAGAAGAGGGAGTAGCCATTCTCGGCTGGTGAAACAATGTGCACAGCGTGGTGGTTTGAAACAACAGCTCTGACGTTTGACGTCTTGGGTTCAAATGGTGTTGTCCATTTTTCTAGATTACATGAAAACTTTAAGAAGGCTACTTAGCCTCCATAAGCCTCAGTTTCCTTATCTTTAAAATGAGAAGCAAAAATGTTCCTGCAACATAGGGTTACTAAACAAAGCACAGCAAATAATATAATTCATGTAATTATAATTCATATAATTCATTCTATATTTATCAGAGTACCTAACACACAGAGAACACTCATTAAATATTAGTTAATACCACCTTGCTATTCAGGATGTCTATGCTTTTATTATTTCATAAACTCATTACCTAGTATGTTAAATAAAATATTCTGCTTAATTTTGTATTCTAGTTAATAGTTATTTTTTATTTGTGATTTTATCATTTTCTAAAAATTAGAAGTCTGAGGATGACTTAAGAGAAAATTGAATAGATGTACTTATCCCTATTTGTCCCCTCCAAGTACAATAAAAACCTTGAAAATTATATAAAACAAATAATACTAAAACATAGAAGCAGGCAGACCAGCTACGGACCTTGGAACCCAAGAAGCTACATGATAACGAGTTCCTTCCTGGCTTGTTTTCTGTTTCATATACCCAGATATGAAGGTGAAGAAGTCAGCAAGCAGAAACATCAGAGAGAAAAACCAAACAAATCCCCAAGAATCCAGCCTTTCTTTTCCAGGAGCCAGGAATGCAGCATTTTAGCAAGACAGAAAAATTTTGGACAATAGCTATGTATTAGTGTTGTTGGACTACCAAAGCAATAGACTGGATGGCTTAAGGAATGGAAATTTATTTTCTCATATTTCTGGAGGCCAGGAAGTCCAAGATTAATATGTTGACTGATTTGGTTTTTGGAGGGGCTCTTTTCCTGGCTTACATGTGATCAGCTTCTTGCATCTTCCCTTGGTAAATACACACAGAAAGTAAAGAAAGTTCTTTCTTCTCTTTTTAATGTCGCTAAATCTATCACAATGACCCAACTATTATCACCACCCAATTTAACCCTAATTACTTCCCAAAGTCTCCACCTTCAAATACCAACATATTGGGGTTTATGGCTTTTACATATGAAGGGACAATACAAACATTTAGGTCTTAGCAAACTGCTTTTCACCAGCCAAACATCACACACACACACACACACACCTGTACCATCTAGAACTAGGGGATTTTGGACTTTTACTTTCACTTCACAAGATCTAATAAAATGCCCTAAACATATTCCCCTCATGGTCACACATTCATATCAGAGAAGGAAACCGGAAATGTTGACCCCACTGGACAATAATGAGGCTCCCAGAACTTCAAAAGATCTAACAAAATGCCCTAAACAATATTCCCCACAGGGCCACTGATTCTTATCAGAGAAGGAAACTGGAAATATTGATCCCACTGGGCAATAATGAGGTTTCCAAATCTGTGGTGTCAGTGAACCCACACATAAACCAGAGTGTACCATTCTGCTGTGAAAAATGGTCATCTCTTTTGTAACAACTTAGATGGAACTGGAGACCATTCTTCCAAGTGAAGTATTCTAAGAATGGAAAAACAACCACATGTACTTAACACTAAATTGAAACTAATCAATCAACTCTTTAATGCACATATAAAAGTAAAACTCAAGGGAAATCATGCAGGTGGGAGGTGGAAGGAGTGGTTAGGTAAATTCATATCTGACTAATATGTGCTCTTTCTGGCTGAAGTGAACACTTAGAGCATTGACTTAAAGTGTACAAAAGCAAATTATTTAATCAAAATGTGTGTGCACCAGTAATATTTCGAAATTAAAGGAAAAAAAACAAACAAATGAAGGGAAAATAAAATTTAAGATAGCAGGCTTGAAACTTAACATAAAAATTATTAAATTACATGGAGTTTGTCAGAACATACCAATTAAAAGACAAGGATTAGAAAGGTAGATAAAGGCACAGAGCCCAGCTATGTGCCATCTACTAAAAACTTATGGTAGAAACTATAAAATGATACAGACAGATTGAAAGTAAAAGTATAGAAAAAGATTCATGATTCAATCATTAAAAAAGGAGTGTTTGTAATAATATTAGATAAAATAAGTTTCAGAGCCAGGAATATTGCCAGGGAAAAAGAGAAACAGCACATATTGATAAAAAAAAATAATCCCTAAGAAGTCATAGAAATTCTAAATTTTTATACACCAAACAACAGAGCTACAAATTATATGAAGCAGACACTAATAGTACTGAAATGGATAAATACACAACTAAAGGTGCAGAGTTCAACGTCCCTCTCTCAAAGACAGAGCTAGACATATATTAGCAAGGATGAAGAAGAACCCAACAGTACCATAACCCAATGATATCCAATCAACATCAGTATGACCCTCCACCCAAAACTGGAATTACTTTCAAAGTGCCATGCAACATATGCCAATATAGAAAGATGGTATCCTGAGCATAACAGCCACCTCATCAAATGTAACAAACACTAACATCATACAAAGTTTACTCCATGACCACAAGGAAATCAAAACTAAAAGCACTAACAGAGAAGTAACAGTAAATTTTTCAAACACTTGGAGTTGAACAGCATACTTCTAAATAATTCATAAGTAAAAGGTGAAGTCTTAAGTGTAATAAATAATACATTGACCTTAATAACAATGAAAACATACCATACAAAATGAGTGGGATAGTGCTAAAGTGGTCTTGAGAGAGCAATTTAGTAGCGCTAAATACTTACCTTAGAAAAAAGGGAAATCCTCAGATCAATAATGTAAGTTCCCACCTCAAGAACCTAGAAAAAGAAGAGCAAAATAAATAAAGCAGTTAGAAAAGATAAGAAAAGAAACATTTGAAGATGAAAGCAGAGTATTAGGAAAAATCATTGAAACAAAAAAGTTGTCCTTTACAAAGATCCATTGAAGTGACAAATAACTAATAAGACCAGTGAAGAATAAAGGAGAGGATAGACAATGTTTTAAAATCAGAAAGGAAACAGGATATCAATACAGACCCTGCAGCCATTGGTAGAACAAAAAAAAGTATGAAGAACTCTGCACATATAAATCTGAAAATTTAGATGAAATGAGCCAATCTTTTGAAGAACACACTCATCTAATTTAAAGTGATCATTTTAATAACTTTATAATTATTCATTAAATTGAATTCATAATGAATAGTTCACAAAATGAAAATCTATAGGCCCAGATGGTTTCCCTGAATATTTCTGCTAAATGTTTAAGGAAATATTAACACCAATTCTACAGTAAATTTTCCAGAAAATAGAAGAGGGAAAGTTTCCCAATTTATCTTGTGAAACTGCTATTATTGGGATACTAGATAACACAAAAGATAAAACTATAACCCAATATCCTGCATAAATATCTAGGAAAAATTCCCTTACAAAATATTGTCAAAGAGAATTCAACACCCTAAAAAATTTAGCATACAAAATGAAGTATAAACGCAGATGAAATTTTGGCTGCATAGTAAAGACTGCTTTAATTTTTGAAAGTCAATGTAATTCACCATATTAATAGGCTAATAAAGAAAAATTTTATGATCATATAAATCAATGAAACATAAAACTTTAAAATTCTTTATATAAATAAGGAAAATAATCTTCATAATCTATAGCCAAGAAAGAGTAGACTTGACACCTAAAGTAAAATTCAAAAAGAATTATTAATATTATAACCTTATCAAAATTAAAAAGAATTCCTGTGTGAAATACCTTCTGAAAGGGGTGAAAGACAACCTATAGACTGAGGGAAAATATTTGCAAAGCAGATGTCCAACAAAGGACTTACATCTAGAACATATAAAGTATTAGTATCAAAACCTGACAAGAGAGAGAGAACATAATGGAATTAGAAAACGGGCAAAAGATTTGGAAGGGTATCAGTCATTTCACTGAGGTGAACGTGTAGATGTCAAGGGAGCATAAAACAGATGTTCAATGGGATTTGCCATTAGAAAAGTGCAAATTAAAATTACAATGTGATATCATTATACACGTATCATAATGGCAAAAATAAATAATATTGAGAAGACCAAATTCTAGACCATCAATCTGCTGATGATGATGAGGGAAAAATGGATCATTCATACATTGCTGATGGGAATGTGAAGGGTTCAGCCACTCTGGAAAATAGTTTGAAAATTTCTTTAAAAAACTAAACACATGACTAATCTGTAAATGGGCAATTGCACTCTGAGCCATTTTTCCTATGAAACAAAACCTTATGTTCACACGAAAGTTTGAACATAAAAGTTTGTAGCAACTTTATTCTTCATAGCCAAAACTTGTACACAGCCCTGACATTCTTCTACAAATAAATGGTTAAACAATTTTTGGTATGTCCATACCATGGCATACTACTCAGAAATAAAAAGGACCAAATTAATGATACGTACAACAACTGAATAAAAAATGCAGTCCTGGCTCGGTGCCTGGGGCTCAACGAGCTAAGGCGCCAGCCACGTACACCTGAGCTGGTGGGTTCGAATCCAGTCCCCGGGCCCGCCAAATAACAATGACAGCTGCAACCAAAAAATGGCCGGGTGTTGTGGCGGGCGCCTGTAGTCCCAGCTACTTGGGAGGCGGAGGCAAAGACTCGCTTGAGCCCAGGAATTGGAGGTCGCTGTGAGCTGCAATGCCACGGCACTCTATCCAGGGTGATAGCTTGAGGCTCTGTCTCAAAAAAAAAAAAAAAAAATGCACTCCTGAAATGTTATGGACATGCCATAAATATACAAAAGATGCCATTTATATAATAGTCCTGAAATGGTGAAATCATCAAATGCAGAATAAATATTAACAAGAGAGTGAAAGGAGAAGAAAGTAAGTGCGAATATAAAAGTATCGTCTGAAGGATCCATGTGATGATTAAAATGGTATCTTGACTGCATCAATGTCAGTTTTCTTATTGTGATCTCATACAACAGTTTTGCAAGATTGGAGGAAACCAGGTAAAGGATATGTGGGATCACTCTGCATTATTTCTTGCAGCTACATGTACATCTCCGCAGTACACATATTAATATAATGATCTCAAAATAAATTTTTAAATAGATTACAATGAACTGTATTAGCCCAGTCTATATGAATTCCATTCTCTTGATGCTTTTCCCTGACCTTATTTCTCCCTTCTTGCTTTCTCCACCTGCCCGTTGAACTTCTTAGGCGTGTCATGGGGTGGACCATTTCTCATGCTCCTTAGGTTTCCTCAGTCTCAACTGCTATTCGAATCTTCGACCAAGACTCTGACCACATTGCCACCATAGACGACCAACAACATTATGTCCTGAACTCAACCAATCTCTGCTTGGAGTCTCTGGTCTCTTTTTCTGCCCCTTATGGATTTTAATGAAATGCTGCACTGGGTGATGCAACCGTGAAATGCAGCATGCTACGGCTTCATCCCTGTGGAATGAGTTTGGAAAAGGATGAGGGGGAGCAGGAAGAGAATATGTGAGTTGAAGGTAGATAACTTTCCTCTCACTCCTGGTCGACTGCTGCCGGGAAGGTTATGCTGGCTCTGCCTCTGTATGGGTCATTGTAAAACCCTGGCCGTGTGGTAGAACAGCAGCATAGCACAGCGTGCAGCGGGACCATAGTCTTGCGTTCATGCAATCCTTCCCATGTCACTTTTCTTCTTTCCTTAATTTTTCCTTCCTGGAATTGAACTCCTACAAAATAGCATCAGTGTTTGATCCTGGCTTCAATATTTGTTTTTTAGAAAATAACGTGCTTTAACTTTTATACATTCCATTCTCATACACATAGTAGTTTCTTTGAATTTCTAAACAAAAGTAGTCAGGAAATTCTCTACATCAGGTTAGTTCTTTGGGATTTTTCTTGATATTCTTTACTATAACAACCAGCTAATTTATAAACAGCATAGCACAGTAGTTTGTAAGACAAATTTTAGAGTCAAACATTCACTGCTTTAACATTTATGAATTACTTGCATTTGAGCTATTCATGTTTTAGGAGAATCATTTTAAGAAGGAAATTGATGATAATAATAGCACTGTCACAGATTTTTAGGAGGAATAAATAAACGATGTCTAGAAGTCCATATCAGACCACCTAATTGGTAATTGACATTGTCAGATGCCTAGCTTTTCCCATGTTCTTCTCAGCAATGATTTTAACCATAATGTTTTAACTTCATTATTAGGGGTCTTCTCACTTGGTCAAATCAATTTCTCTATATTTACTTGCTTATTTAAGGATCATTTATAAAAATAAAGCACAAAAAAGCAGTGCTTGAGAGGCTGGTAGCTAAGTGTTTACTCTGGTAACCATGGGAGCATGGTGCGGCTACTTCACCTATGTTAGCTTCACTCTTCCTATATGTAAAATGAAAATTATGGGCTATTGTGAAGATTAAATAAGATAGTATTAACTCCAATAAATAAACATGGTGATCTCAATATTCTATGCTCTTCCCTCCTTCCTTCTTTTTAAATATTCTTTCTTGCCTTAAGGTGCTAGATTCCTGTAGGTAAAAACATCTATGTATATAATTTCACTTGGTATTTCAGTAACTAATACTCCATAAATTTTTTAGTATAATAACACCTGTTTGGGGTGGGATGTTTTATTCCACAGTGCTGCATTATGATAGTAGTATTCTTACATATTAATATGTAGACATGAGCAAAAAACAACAGAGTATGAGATTCTTGATTAATGTTTTTATATATTTTTCCCACAGTGGTTTTAAAAATTCAGTGTCATAACTCCTTTTTCATTAGTGAATGTTTGATGGAAGAAAAGAGATAATTTCCGATAGTTTAAAACATAAATTATATGACCTCTGAGGTATGTGGCAAAAAAGGGAAAAAATAAATAGATATATAACCACTGAACTAACTATTCAAGAATTCCCTTAGTATAAAAAACAATATTGACATAGGAAAAAACTGAATAAAATTAATAAATATAAAATTAAATCATTTAAAGAAGCATTGTACAGCTGTTATTCCTTTTTCAAGACTGAAATGTGATATTAACTGTAACTACCAATCACTACAGCTTCATTCAGGTACATTACCCACAGAGGCAAGTAATAAATTTAGTACAGGCTTATTTCTCATATTGAGTTACTTACTAATGTTAGCGGCAGGGAAATTACTGTGATCCGATGAACACATTTATGTGCACCTGTGTAATTTAAGTGAGGCGTTAAATCACAAAAATGTAAACAACAGTGTGTGCTATTTGTCAGAAATTTCCAGGGGAAATTGTTAACCAGTTCTTTATTGCTGCCCTGAGAGATAAGTGGGTGCTTCTAGAGCCAGCAGCTGCCTCAAGTGGTCCTGGAATGGGCCTTTCCTGGACTTTCTGTGAAGCTAGCCGGCCCCTACACCTGGCTTCCAGAGTGCTGCTTCAGGTTGTAAGTGTAAAGAGACCTGAACTGCTAATTAATTTGTCCAGTTAAAAGTTTCTTTGCTTTTTATTCTTCACATCTGTTCTAAACCTTTTTTCTTTATTTAAAATCCGATAACTGGAAACATTTATAGCATACAAATTCAGGCTGCGTCTATAATCGTGATTTAATTTAATCTTCTAGGTAAAGCTGTATCTTCTACTGACATGAATATGTTAGTAAAAAGCAATCATCAAAGCAATTATTCATCTAGAGCAGAAATACAAACCACATACGAGGTCTTACAATGAAGTTTGTGTTCTCATTCTAGAAAAAGTGCGGCCTAGTGAGCGGCTATGAGATAGATGAATATCATATGGTCCCCCTTGAAGTACTCCACTTGGCCATCTGGTAACCATAGTGATAGGCAACTATGAAGTACATAGCATTTTTCCTAGGATGAGTTTGTGAACTGAATTGTCTGACCCCCTATGTAATTTAACATTTTCTAGTAGCCATGTTCCAAAAACATTGAAAGAAACAAGTGTGTAATTAGACTTACAGCACATCTCATTTTGAACTAGTATCATTTCAAGCACTTAATAGTCACATGTACAGTGTGGCTACCATAAGGAAAGCAGAGACATAGAATAATCTAAGCTTAAATTATATATAATTGTTAGAAAGGCTGTGGGATTTTTCTGAGTAATCAAAGACAACTATAATACTAGAATTATTATTAGAAAAGTGTTAGCAAAATAATTATTCCAAATGTCAGTATTTTAAAGGCAACATTGGGCTATGAGTTACATGTTTATAAATAGAATATACTAAATAAAAAAGAAAGTTGTAGTATTTAGTGCATTACTTGCTTTACATTTTTTTGTTTTTGGCAGTTTTTGATCAGGGCCGGGCTTGAACCCGCCAATCTCCAGTATGTGGGGCCAGCCGCCCTATTCCTTGACCCACAGGTGCTGCCCTACTTGCTTTCCACAGTAAAGTTAATGTTTATAAAGATGACTTGAGAGGCAGTCAGGCTGAGCTGTGGAAAATAATTCAAGTTACTGAATTTGCAATTCAATAATGCCAGGGTTAAAATTGGAACTGAATTTAATTAAATTTTCTGCTTAATTTTTATATCCCATCCATATTGGAATGTGAAGATGAATGAAAAAGAGAAAGTTCTCTTTCTTGAAGGACTCACATCAAGTGAGAGAAGTACATAATCTCCTTAAAAGAAACAACTGAAAATTAGCAAAAAGAAAATTCAACTGAGTCTAAAATAATTTAATTTCTGAATATTGTTTTTAAAAAACAGTAGGATAATTTATCACAGCAATAAATTTCAAGAGGAAAATATTTCATTTTCCCATTTTTAAGTATTAAAAATTATTTTATATCTCAAGAGAAAACATTTAATTTGCGAACATTTTTTAAAAGCAAGCTGTTAAAAAATTAGTTTTATATCTCAAGAGAAAACATTTAATTTATAAACATTTTTTAAAAGCAAAATGTAATGTAGCAAACAGATATCCAAATATGCTTCCCACATATAGATTTTTACAAAATAAGTAATAGGATATTCACAAAAATTAACATTATCCATTCATCAAAAATGATGTTTTCAAAGAGTATTAAAAGAATTTTTCACTGTTGGTAAAACAACAACAGATAAAAAAAAAACCTATTCATTAACAATTACTAAAGCAACAATAACTAATTCTAGTTTAAAAGAAGTCAAAAATACCAAAATTGTAAAATTAGTAACTACTATATTAGCTGCCTTAAATTTCTTTTTCTTTCTTTTTTTTTTTTTGCAGTTTTTGGCCAGGTTTGAACCCACCACCTCTGGTATATGGGGCCAGCACCATACTATGCATTTCTAAAGTGAACCCCCTTCAATTGTTTTATTAATGTTTTAAGTCTTTGGAAATTTAATCAAGTACTTCAAAAAGAGCATGGAAGATGAATAAGTTTTTGTTATTGTTTCATTTTTGGAGGTTTGGTTGCTGTTGTTCAAGATAAGATCTCACTCTGTTGCTGGGGTCAGCAAGTGACATTGTTAGAGCAGGGCTATATCAAACTCCCAGGCTCAAGCAATTCACCTGCCTCTGCTTCCTGAGTAGCTAGGAATATGTGTATGCGCCACCACTCCCAGCTAATTTTTCTAGTCTTTGGGGAGGTGAGATTTTGCTATGTTGCTCAGTCTGTTTTCAAACTCCCGGACTCAAGTGACTTTACAACCTTTTTGAAGGTTCATTAAACTTTTTTAAAGGTAAGGTTAAAAGTTTACTATACAGCAGAATCAAAGTAAAGAAGTTTCTATATGCCTTAGATTATACTCAATTTTTAATATTCTTTTCAATTATATCATACATGAACTTTTTTTTTTTTTTTTTTTTTTGGCCTGGGCTGGGTTTGAACCTGCCCCCTCCAGTATATGGGGTCAGCACCATACTCCTTTGAGCTACAGGTGCCGCCTCACATGAACTATTTTTTGTGAGCATTCAAAGAAAAATACTATTTCACTAGGAAATAATTTATCTAATGAAAACAATGAGTTATCGAAAAACTGTGAAATAACTGTTCTGTTTTTATATAACTAAAAAACAGAACAACCAGGATATGTTACAGATTCAACAATTTAATTGAATTCATGCACTCTATCTTTTCTAGGCAAAATTTGCACTATGGATGTTTAAGCCAGAAATATAAAAGTGCTATAAAATGTCCTTAACTTGACTAATTTGATAAAAACAAGATATTTTAAATGTAGTCAGATTTTAAAATATCTTATGAAACTCAATATAATTATGAAAATTATGCCACACCAATAAATGTTGGAAAGTTATTCCAGAGCAAAGCTCGTTAAAGTATTTCTGACCTAAGAAAAATACACACATTCTTCTTTGTCAAAAATCAATGTTTCAAATTTACTTTTCTTTGATGAAGAGCATTGTCAGTAATATGCTAGCCACATCAGGGATGTTTTCAAAAAGCAAAAGAACAACCATCTGCCCATTTAAGATAAAAGCTATATTTTATCAATAAACAAGCACTTAATTGCTTTTTGAAAGAATATCATATTATAGACAGGACATTTGGAAGCCTATCATTCCAAACTGCTTCCATCATTATATGATTTGTCCAAATTAATGCACTAGCCTTACACACTCATACCTGCACAGTAGAAATTAGAGATCTAATTTTCAAAAATTTAATATTGCTTAAATAATTTTAGGTATTCATAGATGACTTCATATAGATAAAAATGCAGCACTTTCTGCTTTGTTTAAAGTATAATTGATATGTTTCTTAAAAAAATTGACAGTTTCCATGATTATTTGAATAATTGAAGAATGAGTTGCATAGTAAGTATCATGATTTAGAAATGCAGTCAGTGATGCAAATCTTCCATCTGGGCTCATAATTCTTTGTAAAAAACTTAGTTTGACCATGATAGCTATTAAAACAATATATTTAAATAAAATGAACTTAGAACTAGATTGCTATATCAGATATTGTTTATTAATTAACATTACTTTTATTATATATAAATTTTGCAGAAACAAAAAACTTTAAATATTTTTTTACTTCCTCTAGATTTATATTATCATATGTGTTAGCTTTTTTTAAATATATAAGCACAATAATATATATCTAAAATACATGTTAATAACTATAGAAGTGTTGTAGTAGGTTTCTGGAAATTATTATATGACTGCTGCTTTAGGCCAAGTATTCCTGTTAGCTTGGCAAAGATCAATCCCTATATGGTCCAGCCTTAGGGTTTTGAGAACAAAAGCTTTTTTTTTTTTTTTTTTTTTTGTAGAGACAGAGTCTCACTTTATCGCCCTGGGTAGAGTGCCGTGGCGTCACACTGCTCACAGCAACCTCCAGCTCTTGGGCTTAAGCAATTCTCTTGCCTCAGCCTCCCTAGTAGCTG
>CAUYON010052279.1:0-29564 GCA_963573935.1 Arctocebus calabarensis
TTTATATAGTGATCAAGGAAATGCCATGAAGGATATCTGTAACAGTATGATCAAAATATTTTTGAATGTATATGAATCGTGCCCTGTGATTGCACCAATGTACATAATTATGATTCAATAAAATTATTAAAAAAAAAAAAATGCTGTGGGCAAAATAAAACATCTCTCTAGGTTATACTCAGACTACAAGATACCAGTTTGCAAATTCTGATCCAAAACTTTTCCCAAGGTACATTATTTTTAAGGTGGGCACATTCAATAACCTTCACAGATATTTTATGTCACAGTCATTCCTCTTCATCTGTAGGAAGGTCAAAGTTAGAGGTCATGTTTTTCATAACACAGAATGGGTGAGTGGTCGGAGGAGTCACTCATATTTCTCGTCCGATGGACACTACTCCCAGCTTGGTCAAAGCAACACACGCAGAATCGCAAGCGTACTTCCTTTCTCCCTCTCAGACACTGCTTAACCTCTTATTATTTACTCTGTCCTTAAAGGGTGACCTGTAAGGGCTTCCTACGTTAAACAGACTTGGTTGGAATTCTTAACTCTGTTCCTTTTCCAGCTGCATGACTTGGGGGAAGTTATTTAACTTCTGTTTTCTCATCTATAAGTGAGGGAACACAATCAGGCCTTCCTTGCATGGCTGGGGGGGGAGGGTTACATGAGTAAGATCCTCCCACAGTGCCTAGGACACAATGAGAACCAACTAGATTAGAATGTCTCCCTGCTCTCTGCACAGTAAGGTCCGGAGCATCTAACTGTTGTTGCAAGGAACATAATTACTCTTATCAAGAAAAGCTAGACATGCCCACCACCCTTTCAGCAGAATCATGAAGCTGTGCTCAGGGCATGCCCTAGGTCCCCAGGAAACCTGGAGCTTTGCTATCCTTGCCTTCACAAGGACCCAGTGGCAGCTGTCTGGTGAGAAGCCCTCTGTAAGGAGATCAGCTAGGACCTGCAGGGCACAATAAGACGGACAGAATATGTCTGGCAGGCGGCAGTGACAGGATCAGCATCCCCGGGATCCAAGGACTGATATGACTTCTCTTCAAAAACAGAGTGGCAACATATCAAATGAACCTGGGGAGAGACTCAGGCACAGCTTGGCAGCTGACTCACTGGGTAACAGATGCTGGGCCTTGGGGGTGAGGGGGTGGGACGGGAGAGTGGCGGGGGGTGCAGCCACTCGCAGAGTGTAAGGGCTGTGTTCTCCACCTAAACAGAGCTAGCAGAACCACTGCTGCCAGGCTAGGAGGGGGTCTGTATCCACTGAAACAGCCTGAGTCTTGGGGGTGATGGAAACCCCTCTGAGATAAGCGTGTGCCTTTCAGAAGGGAAGTCATATAACCCACCTGGTAACACCATAGAGGGTGACGTAAGTTATTTTCATAACCTATCTGTGGAATAGGTTTTATGCTTCCTCTTTCACAGTTAAATGATACTGAGGCTCTGAAACACAAATTCATTTGCTAAAAAGTGGTAGGGCTGGGATTTGAACTAAGTCAGCCTGACACTAAAATTCAAGATGTCTGGAGTGAGACTCCCGCTCTTGCCTCAGTTAGAGGCACCTCTCAATTGCTGAGTACAATCAGGCATCTAAAGGTTGCTCTTCCATGTAGAAATATAAATAAGTAAAAGGAAGGGGATGGGGAGAGAGGGGCAGGGAAAAATGCACAGCCTCAGAAGCCTCATCCAGAGGTAATAAAGAGGCAGTTAACATACTCTGCTGCCTTCAAGGAGAATGTCCCTTCCCTGCTGGTGACTTCAGACCACGGACCTGGGAATGACAGCAAGAGCTAACACCTGCACACTTCCTGTGTCCCCTGTGTCCTGGGGGCTGTGCCAAGACCTTATGTGGATGAGTTGATTGGGTCCTTCGATCAGCAGATGAAGAAACTGACTTGGGACAATTAAGTAGCTGCCCATGGTCACACAGCAGGCAAATAATAGAGGAGGAATTTAGAGCAGCTAGTGCACTGCTCTGGGGCTCTGCACACACCTCCAGCTCCGAGCTCTTTCTGGGCAGTCTGAACTCCCTCTGGTGCACTCCCTTCTACCTCCCCTGGCTCCAGGCTCAAGGAAGCTCACCAGCTGTGGGGGGATGTGGGGAGCGTCTGCTGTGCCAGCTCATGTGCCTGGTCCATTCAGGCAGTCCCCAACGTGCCCTCTCTGACTACTGATATGACAGAGTCTTAGACTCTCAGGATGTTCATGGCAAATGCTGGGTCCCTCTACCATCCCCAAGCTGCATTTCCCCCCACCTTGCCTCTGCTCAGCCCTGAACTCTTGGCTCTGCCTTCTACTCTATACCTGGTGCCTGGCTTTGTCTATGACCTTGAAGGTGGCTTGCTTCTTGCCTCTCCCTTTTGGGCTGTGGCTTTAGTGCTGTTGAGAAAAGTTGGTTTTGGAATCTGGAAACGTAGTTTAAAATCCTAGTCCTACTACTCACTAGCTGATGAGGCAAGTTCCTTCACTTCTCTATTATAAAATCAATAAACATTCTTACTCGGTGCTGTTCTTACACTAACATCTGTACGATGCCTGGCACTTAATGGGAACTTCGTGTCTAAGTTCTGCATTTGTCTTTTCCCACCTGAATGCCTCTGGGAAGTAGGACTTAGAATCTCTCAGCTGCTGAGTGAGGCCTGACTCTTCCACCCTTCCTTCGCTTATATGTCATTCATTCTTCAAAAGCAAAAGGAGTGAATGGTTTGAGTCCAAACACACTCAGTCTACACCACAGTCCCCCCAGGGTGACTCCGGATGCTGAGATGCAGCTGGGAGTCCTCGGGAGCCTAGGAGCCTCATTGGGTTCTCTGCTAAGCCAGGGATAAAACCCCAGCTCAGGAAAGCTATCTGGGAAATTTCATTTACCTATTTGATGGTTCGAGGCCAATTCTATAGTTTGAATATACATACTTTGTATTCAGACTACATTAATCCTTTCTCCCTTCTCTTCTGCCTTCCAGATGTTCAGATTTGTGTGCATGTTTTAAATAAATCATCTTCAGAAGGTGGCAATGGAAGAGTGTCCCTTCAGATGTAGGAAATCCACATGCCCACCCCTTTGGCAGACCCTGGGACTTTCTCATTCTGTATAACTGACCGCACAGCAGCAAGATAGGGCAAGACTCAGCCTGCCAATCCACTCCCTTTCCTGACAGAATCTAAAGGGGTCACTTCATAAAAATAGATTTCTTTTTCCTTCATGGTGCTACAAAGAAGTATCCAATCTCGTGAAATAGTCAAAGAAAATGTACTCTTGCAGTGGCAGCCTGTCCATAGGGGCTGTGCATGGCGGGGCCTGTGCAGTCCCCAGGGCACTGCTGACCTAGTATCAGGACCACACCAACCCAGCCTCATCTTCTTTCTGCTTCTCTTGAGTATATAAGATGCCATGAACCTTCTACTCAGTATTACCACATATGTGTTTTAAAATCACTAATCCTGGGATATTCCTTGGCTAAAAAGAGAGGGTCATAAGGTCAGATGCTGCCTTCATAGAGGTTTGTAATATCCCCAAGCACGGTAAAAGATCTGAGAACACCTGTAGTGAAAAGTCCTACTTAATTTCTGGCTGTACCACCTATTAATTCTGTAGCCACTGGTATACAGTGGCTTGAACCTCTAATCCCAGTAATTTGGGAGGCTGAGGCAGGAGGATACTTCGAGGCCAGGAGTTTGAGACCAGCCCAGACAACACAGAGACAACCCTGTCTCTAAAAATGATGGAAAAAAAAAAAAAAGAAATAGCCAGGTGTGATGGTGTGTACTGCTAATCAGGGGCTGAGGTAGGAGGATCGTTGAGCCCAGGAGTACAATCCTGCAGTGAGCTATGATCACTGCGCTGTAACCTTGGTAGAGAGAGGCAACCTCTTCTCTCTCTCTCTCTTTTTTTTTTTGTAGAGACAGAGTCCCATTCTATTGCTCTCAGTAGGGTGCCGTGGCATCACAGAGCTCATAGCAACCTCCAACTCCTGGGCTTAGGCGATTCTCTTGCCTCAGCCTCCTGAGTAGCTGGGACTATAGGCGCCCACCCCAATGCTCGGCTATTTTTTTGTTGCAGTTCAGCCAGGCCTGGGTTTGAACCCGTCATCCTTGGTATATGGAGCCGGCGCCCTACTCACTGAGCCACAGGCACCACCCAAAATAAAACCATTCTTACTTAAAAATATAGAGTCTGAAACCAAGTAAACAGAGTATAAACTAATCAAATCTGTCAAGTAATTAATAGTAGCATTCCACAACCAAATAGAATTTATTCTAGAAGGGCAGGAATGCTTTAAGTGCAGGAAAAAAATATATATGTACATGTATTTATTACACTCATAGACTAAAAGATCAAAAACTGTATGATTTTTATTAGATCTCCCTCCAAAAAATTTGGTAATTTCAGCAATCATTTCTAAAGATCATGAAGCAAGAGTAAATGTAATATCAACTGATAAAATACCAAAGACTATTCCTTTAAAATAGGAAGAAAGCCTACTATCACCAAATTTTTTAACACTCTTTTCAAGATTTTAGCTAATAGAGTAAGAAAAATAAGAAGATATAAATTATCATTTCCTCAAATATTATGATTGTATTCTATAACAGATGCACTCTTAAAACAATTGCTAGTATTAATAAGAGACCCCAGTGGTAAAAAAGAACACAGGATAAATAAGTTTTGAAATCTGCAGCTTCCCTTTATATCACCATAATAAGCCATTAAAGATTTCGATGGAAAAAAGGTCTCAATTCACAACAATGTTTAAAAAACAAGATTTATTCTTTCATTTGGCATTTTCCTGAAAACAAGAGTACAGATTTATAACTTATTAAGTATTTGACATACTATATATAAATAAAAGTTTGTGAAAGTGGCAGATACCAGGAGGAAATCACTTTTTATCAGACCCAAACAATCGAAAGCCAGGAGCATGAGGCGGGGAGGCATGCACCTGAGATCAAGACTGTCTCAAGGACTTCCTAAAATAACCCCACCAGAAATTCTTTCTTCAGGACTGCAGCAATTTAGATAAGATGCTCTGGAAAGAACACCTACCCAAAAAACAACATTTCACCTATGAACTGATGCTAACTCTGGCTTGAAGTCCCTAAAACCAATTCATTCTGTTTGCAAAAAGCGTATTATGAACTTCTTTTGCAAATACAAGTTTTCCTTTACCCTCCTCTTTAGATGCATATGTGGCTTGCCATAGGCGTGCATCTCAGGTTACAATCCTCTTTTCTAATTCCAAAATAAATTCAACATAAATGAAGTTATCTCTTTTTCAGATATTTTTTTTCCTGGTTGAAAGGTTACACAGTAAAATAGGAACACCCTATCTACTCTACTCTAGTGTGTAATCATAAAATTATGTAAAGTGAAAACTAATCACAAAGAAAAAACTTGATGTTTTGAAGGTTGGTAGTTTCAACCCAAAACCAGTTGATTTGCATATTAGTAGGATTAAGTTTTAATATCATCTTTGAACAATATGCTAAAAATAGTTTCATATTGTAGTAATTACATTTCTACAGAACAGCAGTTATTAAACCATCATTACCAGAACTGAATTCACTTATTTATATCTGTAATACTCCATATTTGACATACTTGATTAACATTGTTTACTTCCATTTCAAATAATAAAAATAATACTGCCATGTGGCAGGATTCAACATCTTGGTTTGTTTTCTAAGTTTTGTTGTTGTTGTTTGTTTGTTTGTTTTGTTGTTGTTGCAGTTTGACCAGGGCTGGGCTCGAACTCACCACCCTCGGTATGTGGGGCCAGCACCCCACTCACTGAGCCACAGGCACCACCCTGTTTTCTAAGTATTTAGTGGCAAGACTGGGAGAAAAAAGCATATACTAGGTACCTTACGTAAAATATCTGAAAAGAAAGAGCTATTATAGGACAGTCTTATTACAGTCTCTTGTAACTAAAAAGATCCTTGGCTCTCTGAACTACCACAGAAAATAAGAAGCTGCATACACAGCATTAGCAGTGAGAAAATTCAGATTCAGTCTTGCTTTAGTATTGAACTAATCCAGTTTATTTCCATAATAAATAAAATGCCTTAAACCTTATAGATTCTTTATATGAGAGGTAAGCATTCATTTGAAAAATTAAAATAAGGACAATAATATTACCTAAAATAAATTAAGCATCATGGTTAACATTAAAATTTATAATTTCAAGGAGGTGGAATGATGTGTGCTTTTCAATTAAAATATAATTAAGGACAGGTTTCTTCATACAAAAATTTCCCTAAAGCTTCATAAAGATTTAACTGTTAGCTAACGGAGTAGAGGTATTAAAGTGATCATTTCAAAAATCTCTAAATCAATCTCTAAATATTAGTCCAAAATTAGCTTATCTGACCATTATTAATTCATTGGATAGAAACATGTTGAGTATCTATTATGTTGTAGGCACTTTCATTATTGTGAATAAAAAATACTGCATCAGAAAAGAACATTTTGCCATGTCAAATGTAATATGTATAAGGTGGCTGACAATTACCCTTAATACATTCAACACATAGGACAAAATTCTGAGCAATCAAAATATTAATACCCTTGAACAATCAGTTGTTCAAATTGATTTGCTCTCACCATTCCCTTAGATTGATTTCTACGCTGGGATTCTTTCCCTGTTCTAAAATAAGAGAACAAAAACAAATTTCCTAAATAAGACAATACAAAAGAACAGAAAGAAAAGGGACGTACTAGCTCTTGAATCCTTGTTTCCATTTGCCCTCCATAGTGCTTCTAATGTTCAATTTTCTTTTCAAAGAAAACATTGATTTAAAAGAAAAAGTACAATCAGCTTGAAGATCTAAATAAGTATACTGTTTAGCTTTTACTAAAGTTAGCAAGGACTGAAACTGAGAAAAAAATATTGAAACAAATCTTTATTCTAAGTCACATTCATCATTCACCATAATAATCATCTTGGATTTTGCTACATGACTTTTTAAAATAAATATTACCAAAAGGTAAAAATTTTCCTTTCTTGTCTTAAGACTGTCCCAGAACAGTTTATACCAGTGTGTATATTCATAACTTGAATGTTAATTTAGAGAAATGTCACTTCTATCATCTGAATGATGTATCTTTTAAAAGAGTGATAAAATGCCACAGTGCTTCTTCCTAACAAGAAAGCATACATTCCATTCTTGAGGTCTCTCTTTATAAAGATACACACGTATGTATTGCACAAATAGATATACATACCATACTATGCCCTTTATCAAAAATTTGATTTTGTTAAAATGAGCTCTTCCTCTTCTGATTCATTTTTCTCAGTGTTTTTGAAACTGTTCTGTCCTACAAATTTCATTCATCAAGCATGTATTGAGTACTCTCTGGATGCTTAGCTTTATGTCAGATAGAAGGAAGATACAGAAGAAATATGACTGTCTCTGCCCTTTAGAATCTTGAGATCGTTAGCAGTGACAAGATAAATGTGACACATCATTAAATAATTTTTGAGACTAGTACCAAAACCAGTGGTACAGGTAATGTGTATTTTACATTTATGTAGAATTTTAGAGCTTGGAAACCCTTTTAGGTATTTGATCCTAAAAAAAATCTTATAAAGTACACATTACTAGCCCCATGTTAGTTATGAGGAACAGGAAATTCAGAATTTTAAGCGACATGCCTCGAAAAGACGATGAGTGGAAAAGTCAAGACTTAAGCCAGAGTTTTCTGATTCTAAACCCAGTGCTTTTTTTCAATATAGTACAAGAAACCAAGGAAGCAGGGACTCAAGGAACAGCCAGCCTTCTAGGTAAGGTCCAACTAAACTGGGCCCACATATGACCAGTGTCCAGCCAAATGTCCAAATTAATTATGGTCTGCAGATATTTGTACTTCAGCATAATACACTGAGAACAGCTACCATTTCCTTAGTCTTAGCGCCTTTATCTTCTCTATTAGAGCTCTACTCTCAGAAATGGGAATGTCAAATATAAATCTGGCCTAGTGGAATCATATAAATCTTAAAGGTCTGGTTTCCACTAATCATCATACATTCTGTTTTCCTTGAACACCGGGAAACCCAACTGCCTCCCACCCTTTTCTAGCAATCACTCTAAACAACCACTTAATTTCAAGACTAATGACTGACCCTCGCACAAATTCTACAAGTTCAACCCAATTTTGCAAACCCGACTCCAGCCCCTGCCCGAACATCTTCCCAAAAGCTATGATACCGAGTTCAGGCTCTGCAGGTCCTGTCGCGATGCTGTCACACAGCACTGACAGATAAGACGTGACCTTTCGACTCCGTCCTTGTAGACCTCCCACTGGCCTCGCAGCGAAGTTCCAACCCCGAGAAACTGGCTCCCTGCTCAGGAACGCAGCCCCTTGCAGCGAGTGGTCCGCAGCAATTAGAACGATGCTGGGCGCTCGGTTGTGCATCACTCCGCCTCATACTCGTGCCAACTGCAGGGGACTTGGTCCAGCAGCCAGTCCATCTCACCCCACAGCCGAGTCTGGGCCAGCCGGCCCTTATTCAGGACCCTGATGACAGGTCGTTGACGGCAGCGGCAAAAGCCAAGGCCACCCGCCTCTAGTGCCCATCGCCGCCAACCTCAGACCCCTCAGACTGGACCGCAGAAAATCGTTTCTATAGGAACACCCCGGGGACCACGTGATGCACGCGGGCAGCCAATCACCTCTTACCTCTGCAAGCGGTCCAGCTTTCCGCCCTCCCGCCCCTGCCTCCTTCACCCAGTTCCGCCCCTTTCCTGCGGAGAGTCTGCGCCTGCGCAATGCGCCCGGCGCGCTCCCGCCCGCGCGCGCGCTCCCCCGGGGAGAGCGGGGGCGGCGTGGGAGGTTTGCTGAGAGCGTGAACCGAGGAGAAAAAGCGGGGCCGGCGCGCAGGCCCAGAACCGCCCAAGCCGTGACTGCCGGAGACGCCCCAGAGCGGAAGAGGGAAGTGAATAGTGCTTCGGGCTGTGGGCTCCTGTTGGGCCGTCTTGCTGAAGTAGAGGCAGCACCGAGAAAGGCCTCTGCCACTGGTCCGGATCGGGATGTCGAAGAACACGGTGTCATCGGCCCGGTTCCGGAAGGTGGACGTGGATGAGTACGACGAGAACAAGTTCGTGGACGAGGAAGACGGGGGCGACGGCCAGGCCGGGCCCGACGAGGGCGAGGTGGACTCCTGCCTGCGGCAATATCCTTGCGTTCGCCCCCCTCCCGCCCCAGCCCACCGCCCTTCTCTCGGGACCCGCCGCCCGCAGGATTCGCGGGGACTGACCCTCCGGGGCTTGGGCGCAGAGCTGCTGCCCCCTGCTGACCGCGGCGCAAACCTGTGCCTTTGGGGTCTCTCCTAAGAGGGCGGGGGGTCTCCTTTGCCTGCGAGTCGCCAGGGGGCCCGAGGGTCCCGCCCCCGGACACTCGCGCTCCCCCGCGCGCCTACACGCCCCTGGAATCCTCGGGTTGCGCCCGAGTGCTGGCTTCAGGAACGGGGCGCACCGGCCGCGCCCTCCCGGCGCCGGGCAAGGCGTGGGGGGCTGGTCGGGAAGACTGATGCAGGGCGCCAAAGTTTTCCTCCCTAGAACTCTATTTACTGGGGTCACAGTACGTCCAGAAATCTCTGGTTGGGGAAATGAGCCCCTGTCCTTAGCGGTTTTATTTTTCTCTTGTGTTTTTGTTATTGGTTATGGGGTGGTTCACGATTGAAGCCCTCTGAGCTTTTTGCTTATGGTCCATTTTTAAGAAAAGAAAAGAAAGAGAAAGGAATTTGTCAAAATATAGCATGCACAGAATTTGTTAACCTAGGGGAGGGGAGTGGAATGTAAAACAACCAAAACTCCCAATAAGGAAGCTTGGAACCTTTTACCTGCTAAGAAAAGGACAATACAAAAAAGACGGGGGATGCATGTGGAGAATCCCTGGAAATATTTAAAATAAGCCGCAATGAATAAAATAGAAGATGAGTCATTTGTATAAGGCAGAATCAGTTTTTTAATCCTGAAATTGTTTCCATGTTAAAATATGGCCGTCAGTTCCTGGTTTCTATTTTTGCGTGTTTGAATATTCATAACTCTGAATTAGCGTTCACACCACATCATTTTTAGAAAAATGAAAATGTTGCAAAAACCAAAGCTGTAGTTTTAGAAAAATCTCAATTACTGGACTTAAATGCATCTCTAATTATTCTTGGGTGAATTCGTAAGGAAAGCTCTTTCCTCATCAACGTTCTGTTAAATTATAATGGCAAAAACATGAGTGAAAATATTGGGTGACAACTATGTCTTGTCTTAAAGGCACTTAAATACAACATTAAGCATTTATCAATATATACACGTTCCTTTGATTACCGCACCTTTCCACAATTAGCTATTACTATTTTGCATTACTTAAATATTTAGAGTCTTAAAAAATGAGCCAATCTACAAAAAGGGTGCTACTGTACAAGTCCACGCAGCCTTGAAAATAATATCTTAGCACCCATCCTAGATTTTTGGTAGGATTTTTTGTCTTCAGAAGATAGTGATGAACGTTGTTCTTCCTAAAAACATTCTTTTTGATGGATAAACAATGTTTTATGAAACCCCCAATGTATTTTAGGTAATTTGTGATAATGATTCTTAAATAGTAAGACTGCTGTATCCGTCTCAGTGGATCTGCATTTTTAATCATTTTATTTTAATTATAAAGACATTGGCTTCTACCCACATGACAACCAACAACCCTGGTGGTGGGGTACTAGAGATAAGAGGAACAAGTGAACTGTGTGTGGTTTTCCTTTTAGGGGAATGACTATACCTTTTGACAGTCTGATTGGCCTTCTGTTTCCTGTGTTTGCTAACTCACTGGAGCTTTCAAAGAGAGTCGGAATTTAATAGGTATGGTCTAACACAGTTGGAATAACCTTGATGAAATATGAGAGAGAAAAGATTAAACGGCCAGCTGACAGTCATGTGAATTACCTTCTGGAATGCCTCTTTTCATCAATATTGAGAAATTGCTAATGTATAGTATTCACATTGCTAGAGTAATCTACCAGCATTTTAATTAATAATCTGTAGATTATTATAGTTCAGTAGAAGTTTGCTCTTTATTTTTCCAGTTAGAATTGCATGCAAAGACATTTTGATTGATGACAGGATGTTTTATTGGGGGGATTGTTAATTCTGACATATGTTAGGGTTTCTTTAATACCACTCTAGACAAGGTTTGCATATGTGTCTCACTGGAAAATAAAAGATTTTCAAGGTGTTCATTTGATAATTAGAGCCAAGGGTGAAACGGTCTTTGCTTCATTAAAAAGAAAGTCTAACGTTTTCTGTTCTTTTGGCAATTTGACTTTGACATCCTAGAAACCAACACATTGAATTTCCTGTATTGAACTTAGTGACCATAGTAATATTTTTATGCATTAAGTCAAATCTTAGGAATCAGTGATTATAATGCTTTCCTAGGAGCCACTTTTTGCTGTTATGCCCTTAACCTCCATCACAGGAAATATGACAGCTGCCCTCCAAGCAGCTCTGAAAAACCCCCCTATCAACACCAAGAGTCAGGCGGTAAAGGTGAGTAACAAACTGCATGTCACACCATGATCTGTGCTGATGCCATCTCATTCTGCCCCAAATCAGAAGTTGCACAAATACAACAAATATTTTAACTATTTACTATCTTTCACATAAAAGAGCCTATAATATGGTTTAATAGGTAAAGAGTTCATATGAAAAAAGCAAAAATTTGGCTCAGCAGCTAGGACGCCAGCCACATACACCAGAACTGGCAGATTCAAATCCAGCCAGGGCCTGCGAAACAACAATGACAACTATAACCAAAAAATAGCCAGGCATTGTGGCAGGTGCCTATAGTCCCAGCTACTTGGGAGGTTGAGGCAAGAGAATCGCCTAAGCCCAGGAGTTAGAGGTTGCTGTGAGCTGTGTGACGCCACAGCACTCTACTGAGGGCAATAAAGTAAGACTTTGTCCCTAAGAAAAAAAAAAAGCAAAAATTTTCTGTAAAAAAATGGTAACATAGAATTATAATGCTGCCTGGTAGACACAGTAAGTTCTAAAGATAGTAGAACCATTTCTGTGTATTTTTAGAGGAGACCACTTGGGCTGAATTTAAACAAAGGCTTGATGAATAAGTAAAACTTATAAAAATAGATTCTACTTTTTAAAGATTTTTTTTCTGTTATTCATATATTAAATATTTATTATAGAAAGCTCACACATATGGGAAGGATAAAAAGGTAATCATCTATAATACTCCCACCCAAAGATAACACTCACTACCTTTTAGTTATTACTTTGGGCTTATAATGTTTTTCTATGAGTCTTTGATTTTATTTTTATAAAAATAGAATTTTATAACCTGCTTTGGAACTCTATAGCAAAGTACATGGACTTCTTAAAGTCTTATTTCTGTAGCATTTTTAACGGCTGTGTATCAGTATGCTACAGTTTGTATATGACTAATCTCCTTTTATCATATATTTAGACTACTTTTTCCGTGTTAAACTACTAAAATGAATACTTTTTGGTAAGTACTTAATTATTTCCTTTGATTAAATTCCTAAAAGGAAATCTCTTGATCAAAGAATGCACATTTTTTAAGGCTTTTGATACATACGGTATTGCCAAATTGTCTTTCATACACATGGTATTGCCAAATTGCCTTTCATAAAAGTTGTGCAATATACATTCCCTCCAGCAATCTTTCGCCAAAATGAAGCCCATAGCATAAACTCCACAGTCTATAGCTATTCATACATTCTAAAAGCTTCAACTATCTTCCTAATTGAATAGTAGTAATGCATAATAATTACCTGGGGAACATAGATTTTTATTAGGGGAAACAGTTCTTTGGTTTTTAAAAGTCGTGAACAACATCATTGAAATTTCATTTTTACCACCTTCTGCTTTTATGTGGGTGGTTAAAAGTATGGATGCAAAGAAATTTTTCTAAATCTGGTAATGTATAGTCTTTGAACTAAAGAGAACAATTAGAAGTGGAAACATTCTGTAAAATCCTGACCGGTATGAATGCCGAAGGTATCATTTTATATTGAATAGAAGGAGAAACAAATTATTAAAAGGGTCAATTAAGTGTTCCTTTTGCTTGGCTGGATCTATAAGAAAATAACTCTGCTTTTGAAACAGACTTTTGCCAAGGAAAAAAGATGATTATAAATGAGCATTACTACATCTCACATTTATAGTCACTTGACTATGGATGTGAAACTTAAAGTTTTTAAGAAAAAATGATCTTTGTACGAGACTTCAAAGTAGAAGTACAAATTAGTTTACTTTTTTTTTTTTTTAAGATCAAGAAGCAAAATTTAGGTCCATTGCAGTGGCTCACGCCTATAATCCTAACACTCTGGGAGGCTGAGACAGGTAGAATGCCTGAGCTCAGGAGTTCAAGATTAGCCTGAGCAAGAGTGAGACCCCATTTCTACTAAAAAATAGGAAAATTAGCCAGGAGTTGTGGTGGGTGTCATAGGCCCAGCTTCTCGGGAAGCTGAGGCAGAAAGATTGATCAAGCCCAAGAGTTTGAGGTTGCTATAAGCTAAGATGATGCTACAGCACCCTACCCAGGGTGACAAAGTGAGACTCTGTCTCAAAAAACAAATAGAAGTAAAATTTAAATGTTTATACCACATTGATCTTCTAGCAGATTCTCTGACTCTCCAGTGATATCGGGAGTTGCTACTGTGCTAACGACATCCATATTACTGCACTTAGGTCCTGGCTGGTCTCCCTGTGTTACTTTGCTCCCTCCCTCCAAGGCATATTTTCAAGGTAGACATCAAAGTGATCCTGTTAAAATGTGAGTCACAGCACACCGCTTTCAAAACCTTCCAGTATCTTCTCATTTCTGTCCATAAAAGCCAGTCCTTACAGTGCCTGCAGGCCTCACACCATCTGTCTTTCCCTAACCTCTGACTTGCTCTCCTGCTTTTCTTACACCACTTTGCTCCCGCCACAGTGAGGCTTTTTGGCTCTTGAACATACTGAACAACACTGACAACATTCTTTCCTCTGTCTGAAACACTTTCTTTAGATGTCCCTAAGGAACTTGCCTCTTTCACATCTTCCAGGTCTTTAATGTTACCTTCTTAGTGTGGCCTTTCTAAAAGTGTAACCACCCACACACACATGTCTAAATGATCTGTTATTTATTTACCCCCAGGATCGGGCAGGCAGCATTGTCTTAAAGGTGCTCATCTCATTTAAAGCTAATGATATTGAAAAGGCAGTTCAATCTCTGGACAAGAATGGTGTGGATCTCCTAATGAAGTATATTTATAAAGGCTTTGAGAGCCCTTCTGACAATAGCAGTGCTGTGTTACTGCAGTGGCATGAAAAGGTAAGATATGAATTACAAATCTATGTAACTGGTTCCTAGAGGAAAACTGACAACCTATCTCACCTAAATAACCATCTCAACTTGATTATACATCTTTATGATTACAAATAATATCCACAGAATTTGTAATTGAGATTAATGTTTATTAGCCTTGGTTCACTTTTAAGAGATTCTGATATATAACATGTAGGTTTATTTAGTAATGATTATTATTCATTAAACTTGAACTTTGAATTAAGTTAAAACCTTGTGAAAGAATATAAGCAATAAAAATCAAAAGGTGGTAAGGCCAGGCATGGTGGCTCATGCCTGTAATCCTAGCACTTTGGGAGGCCGAGGTGGGTGGATTGCCACAGGTTCAAGACTAGCCTGAGCAAGAGTGAGACCCCATCTCTAAAAATAGCTGGGCATTGTGACAGGCACCTGTAGTGGCTGAGGCAAGAGAATCACTTGAGCCCAACAGTTGAGGTTGCTGTGAGCTGTGACACCACAACACTCTACTGAGAGTGACAAATCTATGTAACTCTGTCTCAAAAATAATAAATAAAAAGGTGGCAACAGCTAAGGGTTCATCAACAGATGAACAGATAAAATGTGGTATGTTCATGCAAAGGAATATTTTTCACCGGTAAAAAGGAATGCATTCTGATATATGCTATAGCATGAATGGACCTTGAAAACATTATACCAAGTGAAATAAGCCAATCACAAAATGGCAAATATAATTTTACTTATATGAAGTAATCTAGAATAGTCAAATTCAGAGGGTCAGAGTGATTAGAGGTTGCCAGGGACTAGGGAAAGCAGGGAATAGAGGGTTATTGTTTAATGGGTACAGAGTTTCTGTTTAGGGTGTTGAAAAATTTTTGGAAACATAGTGATGATGGCTGTACTACATTGTGAATATAATTAAATGCCACTGGATTTTACACTTAAAGATGGTTAAAGTAGGGCAGTGCCTGTGGCTTATCGAGTAGGGCGCCGGCCTCATATACCGAAGGTGGCAGGTTCAAAACCGGCCTCAGCCAAACTGCAAAAACGGAAAAATAGCCGGGCGTTGTGGCGGGTGCCTGTAGTCCCTGCTACTCGGGAGGCTGAGGCAAGAGAATCGCCTAAGCCCAGGGGTTGGAGGTTGCTGTGAGCTGTGTGATGCCATGGCACTCTACCAAGGGCGATGAAGTAAGACTCTATCTCTACCAAAAAAAAAAAAAAAAGGTTAAAATAGCATATTTTATGTTACATATTTTACCACAATTAAAAAAAAATTGGGAGGCTGAGGGCCTATGACTCAGGCAGCTAAGGCGCCAGCCACATACACCAGAGCTGGCAGGTTCAAATCCAGCCTGGGCCCACCAAAAAACACTGACAACCAAAAAATAGCCAAAAAATAGCCATGCATTGTAGCAGGTGCCTGTAGTCCTAGCTACTTAGGAGGCTGAGGCAAGAGGATGACTTAAGCCCAAGAGTTTGAGGTTGCTGTGAGCAGTGATGCCATGGCACTCTACCCAGAGTGACAGCTTGAGACTCTGTCTCCAAAATAAATGATAAAATAAAAAAAAAAAAAAATAGAGGTGGAATCAGGAATTCTCAAGTCCTTATTTCTAGTTTTATACATTTTGCAGGGTAGACTAATGTTAGTACACTGTCCATCAAAAAAGGGCGGAGAAGTAGAAGAGATTTTGAGCTTTGCATAAAAAGTTGATGGGGTAATCTTTAATACCTAATTCTTATACTGGTACAAATATAACATTTAAATAGAACCAACTACAGGTAAGGGCTATATTCTGTAAAATCTTAACAATTCCTAAAACTTACACCTTTTCAGAAACTATTGAATGTCTGTTTTAAGGGTATCTGAATAAAAACACACACATTAGATAAAAATAGATAGCAAAATTTGTTTAGCCTTGGTCAAGTCACTTTATCCCTCATATACTGCCAAAAAGAACTAATTTATGGATAGAGTAACCATTCCTCACGGTTTTCCCCAAATAGTCCCAGTTTATGTCTTTTGCCCTATGATAACTTGTGACTAGTTCCCCCTTTCACTCTCAAAGATGCCAGTTTGGACAGTAAATTATATGGTCTTCTGTAGACAACTCTGTTTGCCAAGCACTATATTTTTAGTTTATGTTTCACTTAATCCTTACAACCGTACAAAGTACATAAGCATCTTTATCATCCTCAGTTTACAGATTAAGAGCCAGCTTTAAAACCCAAGCCTAGTTCTAGTACAGTCTGTGGATAGTGAACGTCAATTGGGCACTTACTATGTTCCAAACATTCTTTTAAGGACTCTTATAAATATTAACTCATTTAATCTCATTGAAATACTAGGAGGGAAAGCTTGCTTTTATTCTTCTTCTGTATATGGGGAAACTAAGGAAGCTGTTATGATTTCCTTTCTTCCTAACATCAGTCACCAGTTTTGTCATTCTTACCCCCTAAGTACTTCTGAAATCCACCCGCTCGAGTGCATCTCTAATGCAGCTGCTCACAGCATCTCTCCTAGTCTGTTGCTATAGCTTCCTGACTGGTTTCCTAGCTACCAGTTTTGCCTCCCTCAAATCTGTTCTCTACCTAGCCACCAGAATGATCTCTTTAAAATCCAAGTCTGCCGCTGGCAGTCACTTGCAAAACACAGTCCAGGTTCCCAGTTCTAGCATGGTTTTCCTTGGCTTTCTTCCCCTTCGGCTACAACAGTGCCAGCCTTTCCCTGAATGTGTCTTACTGTTTCACACCTTTTCTCACGATTTTTAATGTATTATTTTCTCCAGGAGGCCTTCCCTGAAATACTCCTCTGCAGTGTCAGGCTGGGTCTACTCCCCTCCTTTGTGCTTTAATAGCACCTTAAGGATAACTCTCATTTCATACATTAAAACTTTCTGTTTATATGTCTGTCTGCTTCATATTAGACCTGAAAATGCTATTTTTGTTCATTTTTATACCCCTAGCATCTGGCACAATTCTCATTACACAAAGATATTCAGTAAATAGTTTTTGAGCAGAGGTAAACCAGAGCACTTCTGTAACGTAATTCTTAATCATGACTTTCAGTTTTTCAAGTTGAAGTCAAAGTTCCTAAGTTCTTAGCTATTAAATAATGTCTTATGTGGCAGGGGGAGAATCTGACGAATGCTAACTAATCTACATGAAAGTGAGATGATTGATCCCAGTTTGAATTTCCTCCTTTGTCGTAAAAAACGAGAGATGCAGAATGTCCTAAATTTAATATTTGAGCACCTGTTTTAGGCAAGAATATGATGCTGCAGATTTTTAAAAACGTATTAATTTAGAAACAGTCTAAACTGGTATCTCCCTGGACTGTAAGCTCATGAAGGCTGGAACGTGGAAGGTTTTGTTCATTAGTGTATCCCCAGTGCCAGGACTAATGACCTGGATGTAATAGGTGCCCAAGAAGTACTGATTAAATTAATGAATTACAGATCTATAGCTGCGCAGATTTCTCCTTCAAGAAAAATGTTTGACTTAACACGAGAATTGACTCTTTCTGATTCTGTCACCATTTACATTTTGGTTTGCTTTTAGGCACTTGCTGCTGGAGGAGTAGGGTCTATTGTTCGTGTCCTGACTGCGAGGAAAACAGTGTAGTCCAGCAGGAGCCGGATCTCTGTCGGGGGAGTGGGAGTTGCTGGTACAAAGACCAAAACAACCAAATGCCACTGCTGCCCTGTGGGTAGCATCTGTTTCTCTCAGCTTTGCCTTCTTGCTTCCTTTTCATATCTGTAAAGAAGAATATTACATATCAGTTTTCCTTTAAAGAAAATTGAAATAACAGAGACGAAATCATGTTTCAGCAGGAGTTTCATCCTCTTAAATTCTTTTCAATGATGTGTATACCAGTCTGTATATAGCGTAATTTACATTCGGTTTAATTGTGCAATTTTTAACCCCTAGTGGCTGGTTTCTGTTTTGTTTTGTATTGTTTTTAACTAATACTGAGAGATTTGATCAGAATTTGAAGCCAGTTTCCTATCTCATTGCTAGTCAGGAAGTAATCTGTATAAAAAATATGAGACTAGCAGCTATTAATATTGCAAAACTGGACCATACTTCCCTTATGTAAGCAAAATGTATTTCCAAAGTCAGTGGTGGGTGAACAGCACTACCACGTTCCAGCTTTGTTTCTGCTTGCCCCCAGATTGTGTGTGCTGTGAGTTTGAGTATGCTACTTCCTCTCAGCGTCCAGGCATCACAGCCTCTCATTTTCTTTGTGGTCACCCAGGGTTCAGAGCAGGAAGTCTTGCTGTATACAAATGTATCTATAAAATATCTGCTCTTTGGCATGAACATCAAAGTTGTGTTCCAATGATATGGTTCCATTTGGGGAAACTTCTTGAAGTCTCAGAAAAGATGTGGAAACTATGATGTAATTCAAACTCGGGGCAGCCTCTGAATGAAATGCTATTTTCTTTTGAAATACAGTAGCTGCCTTAGACGTTATGAGGTATATACAACTAGTATTTAATAGATTATTTAATATGCCCCATAAATGTCTTCAGTGTTCTTCAGGGTAATGTGGATCTCAAAAGATTTGGTTCAGATCCAAACAAATGCACATTCTGTATTTTAGCTCAGTGTTTTTTAAAAAACGAAAATGCCACACAGCAAAACATGTTTACTTTGTAGGACAAACCAAATCGGTTCTCAAGTAATGACCGGTGCTTACAAAATGTTGTTATTATATAGTAGCTCTAAAACAAACCACCTGACCAAGAGGGAAATCAGCCTGTGTTTAGTATTTACATCAGACACCAGTTTTATAATCACTGACTTAGGTGAAAACTGGTGCAGAAATTCTATAAACTCTTTGCTGTTTTTGATACCTGCTTTTTGTTCTGTTTTGTTTTGTAAAAATGATGAACTTCAGAAAATAAAAATGTCAGTGTTGAATAATTTATTTTTCTCTTGCTTTAATACTTATGACTGTACAATTAATTGAAAGGAAAGATTTCCTGCTCCTACCACAAAGTATTGTCCTCTTGACAAGAACTAATTTGGTAGGGTTTATAACACCATTTTATCCAAATATAAGGTAATAGAGGAGAAAGTTGTTAATGATGCCAGAACACTACCGAAGTCTTTGGAGTGATTCCACAGCCTCCTGGGTGCCATCCACACACCTGTAAGGTCACTGCCCAAAGACTGACCAGAATGTGTGAAGTAGCCTAGCAGCTGCATTCTTTTATTCCCAGCTTCTAAATTCCTCTTTCTTATACCTCAAATCTATTTCCTATCCTCACATACTCACTGTAGCCTCTCTTTGCTTTCCAGCTGCACCTTACTAGATTTTCACTTTAAAGCTTTAAAAAGTTTGCAGGTACTACTCCCGGGGCGGGAGGTAAAGAAAAACTAAGCAATAGGTATTATTTTATTTTTTAATCTATTTTTTAGAGACAAAGGTCTGACTGTTGCCTAGGCTGGAGTACAGTGGCTATGCACAGGCACCATCATGGCTCACTGCAGCCTTGAACTCCTGACCTCAAATGATCCTACTGCCTAAGCCTCCCAGGTAGCCAGGACCATAGGCATTGTGCCACTGTACCCCAAGCAATAGGAATTAGGAGTAGTGAAGTAGATGTAGCATAACTACTTACGAATGCTAAAATAAAAACAAAAGTAGTAATGCGTGGTTTTTCCTAAAATTCTTAACACTCTCATGACTGAAGTGTTGGGAAAAATTCTGAGATTCCATAGTCTATATTCACAGGAATGGGTATATTTAGAATCTGCCAGTCTATCAGCTTTACTATGGGGAGATAAAAATATTTTAACAAACAGTACAGCATAGGGACTGCATCAGAATGTATATAAACTGGAAACAACTGGCTCGACTAATGCCATCCTGCTAAATGTCAGCCCAGATTATAATAACTGACAATACCATCATTGGTAGAAAGAGGGGTGAGGTTAATCATGGAAGAAGGTATGTGAATGCCAAGGAACCTTTTGGCACGAAAGTTGTTCTTGACTTCCCAGTCACTTCTATTACTTTAATCTCAGTGGTTTTATTGTTTGGGTTTATTTTTTTCTTTTACTGCCATTTTTTTTCTTTGTCATTTTATAAAGGGGAAAGGATAGTAAGCATACCATTTTTTGGTCATTAGGTAATAGTTACACTTGATAAATATGATGGCTTAAGGAAATCATTAACACAAGCAAAATCAATATTTAGAAGGTACACATTACCTAAGAATTTATTTTTTAAGTATTTACTATGATCCCTAGGCTCATGAGGACCTAATAGAAGAACAAGGACTGGACCTTGCTTGCCAGTGGCTTTCAGCCTTCATGGAAAGTAAGATTTATGCACTTTAAAATAAATGTCTTATAACCTAGCATTTGAGTGTAAATGCAGTTAGTGTTGGGAAAACAGGTGTGATCAAGGTGGCTCACAGTAGTTAAAGTGAGATCAGTCTGAACTGGGCCTAGCAGGGACGTAAAGGACAGAAGGTCCAAGTGATACGAACAGAGCAGAGGGAAGAAAGAGTTAAAAGTGGGTTTAATTATAATCATTCTTATGGTCTTAATGTTTTTAACACAAAGTAAAATTCTAAACACTGAAAATTATTTATTAAGAGGATCAAGATTTTCCGTAGGGTGTATGGCCATGGTAAAGTCAAGAAAGGAGATGATAGAAATTCTTTTTTTAGCTGAAATAGGCAAAGATAATCACTTAGTCTCCCCCTTTTTATAATGGTAAAAAGAATGGGAAAATTAGAAGGAAAGTAAGTTAGTAATAAAGCATTTATTAAAAATGGTGTGGGGTGGCGCCTGTGGCTCAGTGGGTGGGACGCCAGCCCCATATACCAAGGGTGGCGGGTTCAAACCCGGCCCCGGCCAAACTGCAACCAGGAAATAGCTGGGTGTTGTGGCGGATACCTGTAGTCCCAGCTACTTGGGAGGCTGAGGCAGGAGAATCACCTGTGCCCAGGAGTTGGAGGTTGCTGTGAGCTGTGTGATGCCACGGCACTACCAAAGGCAATAAAGTGAGAC
The DNA here is from genome assembly GCA_963573935.1 of Arctocebus calabarensis. Classification (NCBI taxonomy): domain Eukaryota; kingdom Metazoa; phylum Chordata; class Mammalia; order Primates; family Lorisidae; genus Arctocebus; species Arctocebus calabarensis. Next base: position 21,366 of record CAUYON010052279.1, read on the forward strand.
TGTCTCCACAAAAAAAAAATAATAAATTTTTAAAAATGGGCATGAATAACCTTATCCTTTAAGCATTTTTGAACATTTTATTAAAATTCTCATTTACCAGTGTTAATTTAAAAGTAGTTTAAATCAGTAGTCCATGTGGCCCAGGGTTCAGGAGTTCATATGAAATGTAAAACAGATGTATCACAAATAGCAGGAAATGGAAGACAAAGTATCTCCAGCCATGGCTCTCAATTTTTCAAAGCAAGATTCTAAGGTGAATTAAAACACAAAAGCCTCTCTTTATTGAGTACCTAATATGTGTCAATCCTATTATATATTTGGTTTTATCTCCAGAACAGAGGCTTAAAAAATATATGCAATCTATCCAAGATCAGACAGTTTTTAGGTGGTAGAACCAGGATTCCAACTCACATCTGCCTGACTCCAGAGTTACATACACCACACTTCTTTCTCAAGTCTAGTGTTTGGGGAATAAAGATGTTTTTTAGGACAGATGAGAGTTGGCATGTTCTCAAACCTTGGTACTTGGGGGATTACTGTTGAGAAGAAAGACCAACTCAGCAGCTCTTCACAGGGACAAAAGCTGACGAGAAGTCAGAGGAAAGATTTGGAGAGGTGCTTCAGCCACTCATGGCAAGCTACGCTTTCACCATTAATTTTATCTCATATTGATGATTTTTAAATCTATTAAAAATATTGGGCAAATCACAAGGGAAAACCACTACTTTGAGAAATCCAAACCCTCACTTCTTTCTAGTGGAGTTACAGACACATTTATTACAGATACTGACCTCTAACCTTATTTGTAATAGATTCCCTGTTTTTGTAGCTGAAGCATTATAACTAATAACTCACTGTCATAATTAATTTTCTCATAATTGCTTTTAGTGAGAACTAGGGCAGCAATCTCTCATGTCTTTGGCCAAGCTAAACAGATTATTGTTCCTAACTAAAATTTATTTGCTTAATTGAATTCCTAAGAATCACTTTGGCCCACCTTCCTTCATTAGAATCGCCTAAGGCTCTAGTTTGGAGATACACCAAACTGGGAGATTATCTCTGTCCACATTTCTGGAGTGCCTCATATTCTGACTTGAAAACTGGTTGAAAATTAGAGTTTTGTGTGGGAAGTACTGGAAAATGGGAGATCCCTGAGGTAACTCTGGACTTGAGAAAAACAAGATCAAATTCACAGACCTGTGTGGATGAGAGACCCAAACACCACCAGGCACCAACCTGACAGCAAATACTCACGTGCTTTGTGCACAGCACGATTGCACACTGGCTCGCCTTTGGTTGGGTTTATATGGGTTGGGTAAGTTCTAACTTGCTTGTGCCCTGCCTCCAGCCTTTCCACTTTTTGTTTTCAGCTGCCATGCATCCCTTCCGTCCTCTGTTTTCTTCTGTTTTCCTTTTCTCTCTCTTCAGTCCCATGCATCTACTGCCTTCGTTCTCTCTTTACTTTTACTGCTGCCTGATTTTTCCAATTAATTCACGTTCATGCCCAGGTACTCAGAGTCTTTTCTACTAACTAAATATGTGGCTGCTCAAGGTTAGTTTAAATAATGCCCTTCCTCAATTCTCCAATGAACTCAAATGGACTTAAGTTTAAACGGTGTGAATGCTGAATTTTACTTCCATAGGTTGCTTTGACCAGCAATTGAGAAAATAACCTAAAGTCTAAGATAGACCAATTTTTTTTTTTAAGAGACAAGGTTTAATTAACTCTGTTGCCCAAGCTGGAGTGCAGTGGCACAATCATAGCTTACCTTAGCCTCAAACTCCTGGGTTCTGGTGATCCTCCTGCCTTGGCCTCCTGAGTATCTGGGACTACAAGCCAAAGCCATTTGTGCCAGCTTTGGACTAATTTTTTTTTTTTTTTTTTTTTTTGAGACAGAGCCTAAAGCTGTCACCCTGGATAGAGAGCTGTGGCATCACAGCTCACAGCAACCTCCAATTCCTGGGCTCAAGTGAGTCTCTTGCCTCCGCCTCCCAATTATCTGAGACTACAGGCGCCCGCCACAACGCCTGGCCATTTTTTGGTTGCAGTCGTCATTGTTTGGCGGGCCCGGGCTGGATTCGAACCCACCAGCTCAGGTGTATGTGGCTGGCGCCTTAGCCCGTTGAGCCACAAGCACTGAGCCAGGACCAATTTTTATATACACTGTTTTCCCTTTAGATTTATAAATGACTTAAATTTACAGACAAAATATTTTTAAAGTACCACAATGACTGGAAGATTAAAAAACAAATTGATGGTCTCTAAGCAAAGCGATGCCTTAAAGCTGCTTCTGTTCAAATTCCTGCCCGTGGACCTGAAAGACTTTCGCTCCCTCCCCACCTCAGTCCAGCTTTACTGATAGAATATGTGAAAACCTCCGCATGTAAACCTTCTGCGGACTACCACCTTGCGCATGCGCCTATGCACTTGTCGATACAGGAAGAGGCTGGGGCGGTGCCTCACAGCACCTGCCTCAAGGTGGCGCTATTGCACCGCATTGCTGGTGCAACCACGCGCAACACGGGACACAGTGCAGCATTCATTTTAACATTTCTGCTTTTCTTCATCATTTATGTCACTTGGATGTTTAAGTATAATAAATTTAAATAATGTGTTTATATCTCTTATTTTTCTCTGAAACAGTTCCCTGGGGCCCACATAATATGAAAACAAATCCAGTAGTACATGACTCACCTGAATTCATCAGCGTTCTAAAAGTCCGGTGTTTTCCAGCCTAGCTCTTAGCTCATGCTCTTCAGAACACACCCTCTTCGCCTTTCTGCTAGACTGCATGGCCCTCTGAAGTCATGGTAGCTGTCTCTTACTCATACCCCCCAATCCCTTGGTGTAGTTGATGCTCAAAAAATTTCTACTGGTTGCATACTGTCAATTGAGCCAAGTCACCTAAGACAGCCCCAAGTTAGGCGCAGGTCTCCAGGGTACCTGAACAGGGCAATGCATAATATCGGAAGCATAAATTGAGAAATATACAAAGAGTAAGATAATCCCTGGATCTAAATATCCTAGAGCCTTGGCTGGGCACCCATAGCTCCGTGGTTAGGGCACCAGCCACATGCAAGGGGGCTGGTGGGTTCAAACCCAGCCAAGGTAGGAAAAAAAATAGCCAGGTGTTGTGGAGGACACCTGTAGTCCCAGCTACTAGGGAGGCTGAGGCAAGAGAATCACTTGAGCCCAAGAGTTTGAGGTTTCTGTGAGCTGTGATGCCACAGTACTCTACCAAGGGTGACATAGTGAGACTCTATTAAAAAACAAAAAAAACAAAAAAACTAGAGCCAATCAAGTTTAATCACAAAGGAATTCAATTCACTTTAATGTGGACACTTACGCAGAGCATTTGTCCATTTCAGGTGGGAATCAGGGCCATCACAGGAAGCATGTGCACTCCTTATAGTGTTTAGCTTTGCAAGAAGTCACCAGAGAAAGTGGCCAAGGGACAGAATTCCAGCTCACATCTAGCGAACAGTGTGGCACCATGGGAATTTATATGGAACAGATTCATTATTCTGTGGCATTACCTTCTAAGATCAAAGATGTGTCCCAATGCCCTTTGTTACCCTTAAAGATGATCATTAAATAGTAATCTGCAAACTTAGAGCACATGGTTTTGTTTGTTTGTTTGTTTGTTTTAAGACACAGTCTCACTTTGTCAGCCCAGGTAGAGTGCCACAGCGTCACAGCTCACAGCAACCTCAAACACTTGGGTTTAAGCGATCCTCTTTTCTCAGCTCTAGAGTAGCTAGGACTACAGGCACCTGTCACAATGCCTGGCTATTTTCAGAGACGAGGTCTCACTCTGGCTCAGGCTGGTCTCTAACTCATGAACTCAGCTATCCACCTGCCTCAGACTCCTAGAGTTCTGGGATTACAGGCATGAGCCACCGTGCCTGGCCAGATCTCATGTTTTTGACTCTATTCTTAGATATTTCTAATCACATCAACCTTTATGGCAGTGAATACCACAAATGAACAATGCCACTGGATAATATCATGCTTCCTTTGGCTTATCCAAAACTTAAATCAAGATTCCAGAAGCAACTCTAAGTAAAATTTTCTTGGCTTTGGCTCAGTGCCTGTAGCTCAGCAGCTACATACCATATGCCAGCCACATACACCAGAGCTTCTGGGTTGGAATACAGCCCGGGCCTGCCAAATAACAATGACAAATATGACCAAAAAATAGCCAGGCGCTGTGGCAGGTGCCTGTAGTCCCAGCTACTTGGGAGGCTGAGGCAAGAGAATTGCTTAAGCCTAAGAGTTTGAGGTTGCTGTGAGCTGTGATGCCACAGTATTCTACCGAGGGCAACATAATGAGACTCTGTCTCAAAACACAATAATAATAATTTTCTTGGCTTTGATTACTGAGTTAAAGTTCTGTGTATTCATTGACCAATGATTTTATAATTTTATTCATATTATTATTTATTCATTTATTTTCAAATAAGTACTTCACTCATATAGTTCAATGTTAAAAACATAAAAAAGATGTACTGTAGTAATTCTCCTTTGCATTCAAGTTCTGCTTTAGACAATTGACTAATATTACTTAATTCTTGGGCATCCTTCCAAATATAATATAGGATTTACAAGCAAATGCCTATATAGTATTCCCCCTCCCTTTGTTTATGTAAATACAAACATAGTGTTCTGTACCTTGTTTTTTTGATTAACAGTATGTTTTGGCAGTAGTTTCCTATCAGTGCATAAAGAACTTCCTTATTCTATTTTTATGATTGCATAACATTCTATTGTATAAAAAAAGTACCATAGGCTCAGCGCCCATAGCACAGTGGTTATGGTGCCAGCTGGGTTCAAACACAGCCCAGGCCAGCTAAACAACAATAACAACTGCGACAAAAAATATCTGGGCGTTGTGGCAAGTGCCTATAGTCCCAGCTGTTTGGGAGGCTGAGGCAAGAGAATTGCTTAACTGGGAGTCTGAGGTTGCTGTGAACTGATACCACAGCACTCTACCGAGGGCAACATAGTGAGACTGTCTCAAAAAAAAAAAAAAAAGTACCATAACTTACCTAGCCCTTTCCCTATTGATTTAGGTGGTTTCTGATCTTTTGCAATTGTACACAGTGCTACAGTGAATGACATTGTTCACAAGCCATTTTACACATGTTCATGCCTATTTGCAGATAAATATCTAAAAGCATAATTTTATAATAGGTCAAATGGTGTACACATAAGATAGCAGTCTTATTTATTACACTTCCTCTAGCAACGTAGAAGAATGCTTGTTTTCCCCACCCCTTTACTTTCCCTATGTGTTTGTCATCAAACCTTTTATTCTATGAAATCTGATAGGTTAAAAGTAAGCATCATATATTTGTATTTCTCTTTTTTCTTTTTTTTTATTTCCCTTAATATAAATGAGATTGAGCATCTTTTCATATGTTTAAGAACCAGTTGTATTTTCTTTTCTATATTTCTTACATCTACATTTTCTTTGCCCATATGAATTAATAACAGTCCTTTTTATCACAGGGAAATAAGCCTCTTGGGGTTTTTTTGTTTTTGTTTTTGTTTTGTGGTTTTGTTTTTGTGAGGTTTTTGTTTTGTTTTGTTTGAGACAGAGTCTCAATCTATTGCACTGGGTAGAGTGCCTTGGTGTCATTATAGTTCAATGCAAGCTCAAACTCCTGGGCTCAAGCGATCCTCCTGTCTCAGCCACCCCAGTAGCTAGGATTACAGACTCATACCACAGTGCCCAGCTAATTTTTCTATTTTTTTTTTATTGTTGGGGATTTATTGTAATTTTTCTATTTTTAGTATAGACAGAGTCTTGCTCCTGCTCAGGCTGGTCTCGAACTCCAGAGCCCAAGGGATCCTCCTGCCTCAGCCTCCCAGAATGCCTGGATTATAGGCATCAGCTACTGTGCCCAGCCATAAGCCTTTTGTTTATGTTATGAATTTCAGATATTTTCTTGCTGTTTGTGTTTTGATTTTATTACGGTTTGAAGAAAGACTATTATTATGAAGAAAAAAATTGTGCTTTTACCTAATTGAGTTTATTAATCTTTTCTAATGGTGTTTAAAGTTCAAGTCATACTCAGAAAGGTTTTCCTAGTTCCAAAATTTAAAAATAAGCATTTCTTTGGTGTTGTAGTATTTTAATTTTTTCCTTTTAAAACATCAGTATTTTTCTTCTCAACAATTGCTGCTCCAAATTTAAGTGTTCTAGTTTCTATACAGTCCCTAACATATTAGTTTAGTTGTCTTTCTCAGGACTTGTGGGTATTTTTCTTAAGACAAAACTACCCCAAGTATTTTACATGTGAAGACATAATTTCACTGTCATTCAATCAAGTATCTACATGCCAGGGGATTCTTTCCTACAGCATCTAGATCCTAAGAAAGAAACACACAAGCCACATCTAAAATTTAGTAGGTAGGAAACGAGCTGTAATAGAGAAAGGAATAAAATCAGGTAGAATATGAGGGAGCAATTACTTCTCCAAAGGAAATGTCAGGGAAAAGCTGCAGAAACAGAACCATTTAACTGGGCCTTGAAGGCTGTCTAAGAGTTTGCCAAATAGAAAGAGAATAGAAGGGGAAGCCTGTAATCCTACCACTCTGAAAGGCCGAGTTGGGTGGATTGCCCTGAGGTTTGAGACCAGCCTGAGCCAGAGTGAGACCCTATCTCTACAAAAATAAAAAAATCAAAAAGCTGAGCGTTGTGGAGGGCGCCTTTAGTCCCAGCTACTTGGGAGGCTGAGGCAAAGGAATCATTTAAACCCAAGATTTGGAGGTTGCTGTGAGCTGTGATGCTATGGCACTCTACCTATACCTCACTATGTCTACCTAGGGCGATACAGTGAGACTCGGTCTCAATTTTAAAAAAAGATAAAAATAAATAAAATAAAGTAAGAAAGAACAGAAAGGGCATACCAGGCAGAGGGAACCCCGAGATATCAGAATTCACACATTAATTAGCATTCCAGAATCCTGTTCACTTTTGATATTGACTCAAGTTAAGTAACTGATACCAAGGTACTACTAAATGTTTGAAGACTGATTCCACATTTTTTTGGTCCAGAGATCAAAAATAAAATCTTTCCTTAACTTGGATATTGTGCGCAGTGTTTATGCTAACCAGAGGGAAAGCATCTCTCCTGAGATACAGCCTCTTATGAATGATGCGTTACAACTGTTGTTGGGCCAGGAAGTATAAAGACAAAGTATACACCGCTGGATAGTGAGTCTCTGCAAGGCAGTGCTGAGTAGGACATATGGGACTCAGCTGGAAGATGAACAATGATGACTAGTGATATCTGCCATGGGTTTTGGAGGGACAGAATCACAGCACACATGTTATTCCTGCTCTAAATTATAATATCTTCAGTACTGCATTATCTGGTTCTGGCCTTTATCTACAGCTCCATCCCCAGCTAAAAGTAGGAGTGTCTCATACCAAAACTCGAGAGGACACCGTTCATACCACACAACTGTGCTCTAAAGGGTGCTACTGATATCTAGATTCAATGTAGATGGTGCTCCCTGGAGCTGTACATAATATTGACTAAAGCTCTGCCTTTTACGTGCCGTGCTTCCATTTCTCTGCAGGTCTGCTCTATTCTTGCTTTTATTACTAACCAGCCTCTTTTCCTTTACCAGTCACATGACATAACATGTCCACCAAAAGCTCTCTAAATTTTCCATCTTAAAGTTCAGAAAAACAAGCTAACACAGATTTTGTTTCACATTTGGACTTCCAAAGTCCCAGGGAAGGATTCTGATTGGTACAGCCTAAGTCAAGAACCAAACTCTGAATCATCAGCGGAGAAGTAGGCTGGTCACACTTTAGTAATATAATAACTTTTATTGTAACTGTGTAAATGAGAAAAGTTCACAGAAATGAGATCCTTAATACACAAAACAGTAAATGTGTGCTTCATATATAGGTTCTGCTAGATCATAGTCAGTGGATTATTTATTTTTGGTCACTTTATGAAACCTTGAGTGTAACTGGGGTTTGTCGTATATTTTTTTTTTTTTTTTTTGAGACAGAGCCTCAAGCTGCCGCCCTGAATAGAGAGCTGTGGCATCACAGCTCACAGCAACCTCCAATTCCTGGGCTCAAGCGAGTCTCTTGCCTCCGCCTCCCAAGTAGCTGGGACTACAGGCGCCCGCCACAACGCCCGGCCATTTTTTGGTTGCAGCCGTCATTGTTG
>CAUYON010052280.1:0-22645 GCA_963573935.1 Arctocebus calabarensis
CCCAGGAATTGGAAGTTGCTGTGAGCTGTGATGCCATAGCACTCTATCCAGGGTGACAGCTTGAGGCTCTGTCTCAAAACAAACAAATAACAACGACAACAACAACAAAAACAATATTCAAAGGGAATTATGCTTGTATGCATAATCAAAAGAAATTGATTCCAGGTCAGTACAGATTGTCAACTGTTAACTTTTCAACAATCGCTAGAAAAAGTGTTTAAGCAAAGGTGAGCCTGCTAGGCTGAGTATGGTGAGGGGGCCTTCATCTTGACAGAACTTAGTAATGTCTTCTGAGTGGGAAGTTGGGAGGATATTTACAGAGTGTTAGGACCTGAAGGAAGTGATCTCAAGGCAAGTCTTTCAAGGCCGAAGGAAAGTTGGGAATAGGCAAAATTGAATTTAGCATAGCCTGACTGGTGGTCACAGAGAGGCAAGCTTTGAAGCAAGTATAGATGAGCAAACTGTTAATATCAATAAGCTATTTTATTTGGCAAATTTATTTTCCAGGATCCAATATTTCCTGGAGCAAACAGCCAAATTATTTCTGTTCATTTTCAGTACTGTTTTAAAGCAGTATTCTAAAAGGTGACAGAAAATTCACTTATTATAAATAGTTATTTAACAAAGGAGTAGCGAAGGTTGTTGGTTTTAATTTTTAGTCTCCTGTTTTTCCATTCCTCGGCTTAAGCGGAAGGGGAGAATATTATGTTAGGGGTATGACCCTCCTCGACAGGCATCTCTTCTCGTGTGTTGTGGTTGCATACAGAGTTTTTGATGGTAGTTTTTTCAATCTTTAAAAATATTGGGCTGCCTTCCCTCCCTTCCCTCCTTCATTTCTCTTCCTCCCTTCCTTCTTATTAATGTTTTCTCTCTCTCTCTCTAATTTTCATTCAATAGAATATCATTCATTACGTGATTTGATGGTACAGGGGTGGCATAGCAGTGTTTAAGACTGCACAGACCATACCTTTCAGCTCTGCAGCTTGAATACTAAGGGAAGGTTTGATCACAATTGAGTCTATGTTGGGAGCAAAAAAATGTCTGGAGTAAATCAAATGAACAGATCCCGAGCTGGCCTCCAGACACGGAACAACTGAGGCACATGTTCCTAAGTTCATGATTACTTAGTTTCCCTGCTAATGTTACCAAAATGGATTATTTCCACAAATATCTGCAGGAATGAGAAGATACCAGTTAGGTGGAACATAAATCTTCTTTTTTTTTTTGGCCAGAGCTGGGTTTGAACCGGCCACCTCTGGCATATGGGGCCGGCACCCTACTCCTTTGAGCCACATGTATTCTCCTGGAATATAGATCTCCTGAAAGGACTATTGTTATGTGGAATAGTTGAGCTACTGACATGGAGGACAGACCATGTCCTTAAGACCATAGCAGTCCTCGCCTACAAGGTACTTGGAGTCAGACTGTTGGTATTTTGAAATAGAGCAACTTTAGATGCAATACTTAAGTACACCCCACAATGGAGGATATATTCATACCAGCATGTGGCTTCACATTGGGCATGTTGAATTAATTTGCTATAGGCTAGTTTTATATATTTAAAGCTTGATGTGGCTCAGTGGTCTTAGAAATGAATTATAATTATTACTGAGAATATATGACATAAGTTACAGGGCGTTAGTAGTTATAAGGGGGCAATTTTAAGAGTCTAAACTCTTTATTTTTATTGTCTGAATGGTTCCTTGTGAAACTGCGTGCTTAAGTTAAGGCATTGCATCGGTTCTAACTTTCCACTTTTCTTCTCCCAGTGTTCAAAAGAATGACACCATGTTTCCGGCATTCCCTGTGTTTCTCCATGCTGGCCCTACCAGCAAAATTACAGTGGAAACTACTATTCTTGATGTTGAGAATGAGTTCCATGACTGCATACTAAATAATTATATAGATCAGTAATAAGAGATTATTTTCAACAAAATTTTCTAGCACTTAATACAGCTGTCTGTTATTAGACCATAATGGAAACATTTCTGATGATGAGTTTCCACATGATTTTTGACATTTAACTCAGAAGCAATTGAACATAGTCACATTTATCTTGTAATAAAAGTTCCTTAATTCCTATCTAATTTCTGTAAACCTGGCTGCTGCTCCTACACAGGAATTAAAGTAGAATTGCTGCTTAATTATATGTGCTGTTCACTAACTGAACATTTTGCAGAAAATAACAAAGCAAAACCTAAAAAAAAAGTTTGCTATCTTTTGAGATAGCATTCTAATCAAACTTTGAATTTTAGTTTATAGTTACTTGTCATTTATTTTTTCTTGATAAATTATATATGTTATTATTATAATCAATAAACAATTTTATGCATAAAAACTAAAGTTGCATAGAACAAATCTAAGATTTTCTTACAGAAATCTTATCTTCTAACATCAACAAAAGATATATATATATATGTATCTTAAAATTCTATAGTGATATATTTTTCAATACGATTTTACATATAAAATTTTAAGGAGTAACTAGTAAATAGTTAAGTATTCAGGAGAAAAATGAAATGATTTAAAAATTTAAATTATGAGAAAAGAGTTTGCAAAATTATATATGTTGACTATTTAGATCTCCGTTGGCTACCTACAGGAAGAGGATTTTTAATTTGTATTTAAGAAGTTTGTAGGACAATTTTAGATTTTTGCCATACAGATTTCGTACTCATTAAATGTATGTAAATAGGATAAGTAAGCTGTGTATAAAAATAATCTTATTTTACAACTGTGACACTGATTTTTTTACTTTTGCAATGCACTAAATTAACAATTTATTATGCTTATTATGTTTGTAAAATACTGTTTTGGCCCCCACATATGTGTATTATAAATTATAAAAATTGAGTAACTTATTCAGCACCTCAACTTTCCCAAAACAGTTTTCTTTATTTACTACAAATTGTGATTATTTGCTGTCAAGGAAAACTCAATTTCAAAGATGAGGAGAAAAGTGGATGAAATTTTCATTATGATGGTGTGAAGAAGTTTGTGAGTTTTCCCTCTTCCTGTAAGAAATAACTATTCCACCCCTTCTGACATTAACCAATGGGAAAGCAGTATATTGAGATGTGTTTATTCGTCAAATGACAAGTATGTAATCTCGCTTGGGGCTTTCTTCCTAAAGCCACCACATCATGATCACACAGTAGATTCAAAACAAGTTGTCAGTCAGAACCTTCAGATTGCTGATACAGGGGCGGGAAAAGTGATTTGGTGTAAAGAATGACAAGTCTCAGCTTTCCTAGCTGAGGAGTCGGTCTCGGTTGGGGCAATTGGTGTACTACCCAGAAATAAATCCATGTGTATGTATATGTACATGTATAAAACTAGGCTACGCCCTACTGATGAACTGCTTCCGTAAGTATTTTTCTTATTATATTTTCCAGTTTGTTTACATAGCTCTTAATTACAAACATTCCAACCTTGTTTTTTTTTATTTCTCTCCTTTGCCTTGGTAACTTCTGTGCTTTAACCCTTCCTAGTTTTGAGTTACCAAAGTTTATCAAGTTATCGTATTTTTTGTTGACATTTTCTCTCTCTTTCTGCTTATTCTTATTCCTACACATAGTGTGCAGTATTGCAGCCTAGAAAGAAAAAGGATGATTTGCTTAAGCGACAGAGTAAGGCTTAAGAAACAAGCTCTATCAATTCTGAGAAGGGTTCTGAGTCCCACCTGAGAGAATCCACCTGCTCCCAGATGGCAGAGAAAAGCGAGGGTGCAAATGTGATCATATGTATTTTAGTACCTGGATCTTTAATGAATTTTGTTTTTTCTGTTTCTCCAGTTTGACAAATGAATAATACCATTATCCCTTTAAAACAAAAGTAACTATATGTTTAGAAACTTTGCTTTCTGCAAATTATAAACTTGATTCTCTCACCTTATTCAAGCTACTATTCACTTCAAATCTACCACTGATAGAAATATCCTCAATCAAAAAAAGAAACAAAAATAAGTGGACTCTCAGCCCTATAGAACCTGACATTTAAACTTTTCATCTCCCTTGTTTAAATTTTTAATAACAACGTTTATATTTTAATTAATTTTTAATTCTGAATTCCAATGATCTCAGTCCCACATCAACATATAAACATGTAATTTATTATAAAGACAAATACACTGCACAGAATTCAGATTGTACAGATAAATTAAGCTACTTTTCAATTTTTTGCCACCATTTTACAAGCAATGAATGTTCTTTTTTACGAAGTAGAAAAAGCCTTAATAAATAATCTGTACAAGGTCATGTGTTTTTTTGTGACTACCTTTATTTCAGATGGATTAACAAAAAGTTTCAAAGTAGGCACTCTAACACCATGCTGTTAATGAAGAATGAAAAAATACACACATGCTATTGTTGCCTAAAATGTCACTAACTTCAGAACTTTAGAATATTTAATTCAAGTCACACAAATCATAGACCACACAGTTATTCATGTTTCTCTAAAGCATTCTGGTTTTCAGACTTTTATTTTTATGTATGTATGTATGTATTTATTTATTTTTGCAGTTTTTGGCTAGGGCTGGGTTTGAACCCGCCACCTCTGGCATATGGGGCTGGTGCCCTACTCCTTTGAGTCACAGGCACCGCCCTGGTTTTCAGACTTAAAAAAAAAAAAAAAGTAAGTTATAATTAAGTAAGGAAGCAGACAGCAGAGAAGTAGACATCAAAAAAGTACTGAAGCCAACTTGCCCAGGATAGCATTGCTTTAGTTTTGATAAAGTTAGCTCTTAACATTTCACTGAAAATTATCTCACATGACTTTAACAATTTCAATTTCTAGAAACCTTTTGCCCTTACAAAACTGGGAGAAAGTTTTTGATGATATATTTTGCATTTTAGAAATGTGAAACAACTAGTCATTATAGATGGTTTGGAAAGAATACAACAGTTAGAAAAATACTATGTTCAGAATTCTTTAGGCTTTACATAAGAGTTTTTGAAAAGGTAAATTGCCTCTGGCTGCATTCCTGGGAAGAATGTGGAGTGAGGCAAAGTGCTTCAAAGTCATGAATTAATGGGCAATAACTTGTCTAAATAAGTCTGTGTGATATTATTCTTATTCTGTAGATAAAATACAATCCTAGAGAGAAAGAATTCTGTTGTGGGCCAATATTAAATCAGCAAAGGGTCCCAGCAGGGTGCTGGGAGGTTACATGGGGCAGAACCTTTCAAACCAGGAATGACAGTAAGGAAATTTAAAAATGTAATGCTTCGAAGATAAGGTTAATTTATAGTTGAGTGGTTTTAGAACTCATTTCTAGACTATAAAGATAATAGCATCCTTTTCTGCCTATTTTTTTTAAATAGCAAAGCTACCAATGACAGTGCCATAGTTTAATTAACACCAAATAATTTACTAGGCTTTTGTTAACGAAGCAGTTCCTTTATGTAACTTTAAAATTCCCAACAGGTTGTTTGGAGCCCAGTACTGACTAAAATAATAATTTTATTCATTCTGTACTTTTTAATTTAGATTTTAATGTTTTCCACTTATTTGAATAACGGTTCCAATATAATGGGCTTTTTGTAATTTTTTGAATGAATGTGAATTATAAACAATTTACAAGTACTCTCTATGTAGATTAAGGAGACAAGGTTTATGTTGCATGTAAATGAATCAAATAAAGGCTGTCCATAAAGTACATGTACAATTTGAAATAGTCAAATTTTAAGTTGCACACAAACTTTATGTATTGAATAAATGTTATCACATTTACTATTATAATGTGAATAAGGATTTATCATCAGACAGAACTATCTCTTTTCTGATTACTGTACTGTACTGTTACTTGAACCATCAGTAAAATGGTCATAAAATGTTACTTGGCCAGATGTCTGTTTCAAAGAAAAAATTTGAAAGTATATAGAAAGAGCTGTAAGAAAATCATAAATTGAATAATGTACAATCCAAAGTATTATTCATTAAAATTACTTTAAGGTTGGTAGGCTTGTCAGCAACTTTATTGTAAGTGATAAACTTACTCCCATTTTAACTTATTGGAAATATATATTTGCATTTTGACATTTTGGTGAAAGAACAACATACTCTAGCCCTGTTCATTTTATTTATATTGTCATTAACAACTCGATGAAGTAGAGCCTTTTAGCATCATGTATTGAAATTCATGCATATTCGTATGTTTTATGTTCATACATTTAACCAGATATTAATGTTGACTAAATTGAAAACTGAGAGATGCATTGTTTAAAACTCATGAATATTCATTAACTTTCCTGAATTATTCTTTGGAATTTAATGTGATATTTGAGAAAACAATCAAATTTTATTCTTCTAAATATTTATATTTGAATTATAATATAAAATGGAAAGTTGGTTATATTGCTTATACTGAGATGTGTGAGCTTATAAAACATAGAGGAGGCAAACTCTTGGTATGAGAATCTCATAACTATAGAGTCATAATTCCTCTCAAGGTCTTTCTGCTCTAAAATTAGAATGGCACATATTTTGGTCCAGGATCTGATATTGCTGTCACTCAAGTCTAGAATGAAATGAACTCAAGCAAGAACTTCTGCCTTTATTAGACGATTAGAGAATTGATTGCCCTTCCTAAAGAATGTGTTTATGTCTTACGACAGAGCATATGTTAGAATACATGATCTCAATAGTAATGTAGAAACAAGGTTAGGTCATGTTTAATACATAATTCCCACTAGAATCTAGAAAATTAATAGAAGTATATGATTAATCAGACACTGTACCCATAAAGCAGTGTGTCCCATAGCTCGCCATTACATGAATTCTAATGCAGTGAAGGTTTGTGTCTTTTCCCACCTACCCTAAATATGTCAATGTATGCAATAAAACTCCCTTTACATAATTACCTGTAATATGATGACTTCAAGAAAATAATGTAGAACTGAATGAAAGCATTTCCCCCCTCTGTAGGGGAGTCTTAAAATTGCACATTTAAATATAATGAATCTGCTTTAGTGTTTCCTGGAAATTGTAGCCAGGACTTTTATTCCTGGGGAATTTATATATCTGGAAGAGAAAATATAATTAATAAATACAATAACCTGACAGAATTAAAAGGAAAAAGAGAATAACTTTCTGAAACCTTACATTTATGGAGCAAATCAGGTAGGTAGTCATTTATTACTTCCAAATTTGACAACTTAAATAAGGTATCATCACAGTGGCAGGAAGTGCTTTGCGTGCGTGCTGGGCAGTGTGAACAGAATTCCTGGTGCACGATGAGAAGCTCTGAGACTCAGGCAGTGACCGGAGCCTCACAGACGAGGAAGCACAGCTGGGCTAGACCCAGCACTCATGATTTCTCCACTTTTTCACACCAGAGTTTGCACACTTGCATTACAAAATTATATTTCAAATTAAAACCATGTTTTATTATGTCCAAAAATATAGCAAAGGGCCAAGCATCTTCTCCATTTACTATGATAAATGTGATAACAGTGAGAATTAATTTAATGTTTAATTAAATGCAATTAGGTGATATTACATATGCCTTGAACCAAATGTTTTTGGGATAAAAGTCAGAATCAAATTTTGGGGTCATCCTAATAGCTACTATACTATCGTTCGCATTTTAATATGGGGAGTAGGAGATGAAACCCAAAGTTCTTCCTGCAATGCCATTCTGATCACTTAGATCACATACACCACCTAAATGATCCCAACACTGGCATTTCAAATCCATTGTCATTTTAAATTCTCTGAGGAATTAGGAAAGGTGGATATTTATTTATTTGTACATATTGTGGTGAAACGTTGTAGTTCACTTCATGTAGTTCTGTGCTAAAGATTTAAAAACACCCCAAGGCGAAGAACCTCTCCCAAATGTATCTAGGGTTAAACATCAACACCAAATGACCTATTGAACAACATTTTATTGACTCAAATTAGATTCATCTTTCTGCAGAATGTTCCCTCTACTTTTTTTTGTATTGAAAGTTCAAATATATACTGTCAGCACAGGAAAGATGGTAAGACAACTAATCATTCAGAAATTAATTCAACCTGCCCCTGGAAAATGTTAAGTGAAGAACGTGTGTGCAGGGGTACCTCACTTACGATGACTTATCTTACATGCTTTCAAATTTACAATGGAAGGAAGGTGGCATACATTTAGTAGAAACCGTACATTGAATTTTGACCTTTTTCTGGGCTATGCAATGATTTCTCATGATGTTGAGCAGGGACAATGAACCACTCAGGAGCCCTGTGGTCGCGAGTAAACAACCACTGCTCCCCAGTGGACTGTGGTGCCCAACAACCTCCCCCAGTTGGAAGTGAACGTAAGTGCCTGAATGTGTTTAAGGCAGGCCAGGCCAACCTTGGCTATCTGGTGGGTTTAGTGTATTGAATGCATTTTTGAGTCCCAGTGCTTACAGTGGGTTTATCAGGATGTAACCTCATTGGTAAGTGGAGAAGCATCTGTACTTAATAAATGCAAGTGCTTAAATTTTTAAGCTTGAAATCCTTCAATTTTCTGTTTTTATTTTTTCTATGTGCTTTCATTGACTCCACATAGCTTCAAGCAAATGCATTTTCTTGGAGCCACTAGGTGTCATTATATCTGTTTTTAAAGCTTCACCATGCCCGTGACAGTCATATGTGTTAATTTTGAAAACGTTCCCAAGAGTTCAGATTACAGGACAACTGGAGACAGGAGCTGGGATGTAATGACAAGAACAAACTCTATTCTGAAAAAAAGGGACAATTCTAATAAAGAAAGTTTTGCATTTTACATCTCTTCCTTTAGTGAGATTAGCAATGCCCTATAATACATTGTGGTATAATATGAAAAAAAATCATTGTGTGAATAAGTTAAATTATTTTAAACTTTTGTTGAAAAGAAAAAACACCCTTATCATATGAATTTAGCTTGAATAAAAGATCCTTTTACAGTATCATTGATATTATTTATATTTTCGGTGTTGTTAAATAATTCCTATTAGAAGGGTGTGTATCGAATACTTCATTGAGATGTATGTGGAATGGAATGAAAAAAGTTGCAACTTTTTACTACAATGGAGTTCACAATTTCTTAGAAAAATAATATTTAAAGGAGAAAAATATATAGTGTATACAAAAATATAGTCAGGCATTTAAATTCACAATAGAGTATATACAACATAGGTCTTGACAAATTGTAGAGATTGTCACAGCCCCTTGCTTTGGCAAGGGTACAACTGTGTAGATTTATTCATTCTGAAGCTAAGGAGGAGAGAGCTCATCTCATGGCGTTTTGAAGAAAGACAACGTGCCTGGGAATTCACCACTTATATTCCTGTGATAGAAGGTGGACATGTAGGAGGGCTGGGGGCGGGTCACCCAGCGCCCAGGAGGCCGGCTCCCCCGGGTCCCTCGGCGGTCCTGCCAGGGCCCTGGGGGAAGGTCGGAGCAGAGGAATCCGGCTCTCCAGGCAGGGAGAGACGCTCACCCTGGTGCTCTCACCTCCGCGAACCTTATCAAATTACCTAACTTCTTACACAGAATTGAAGTCTCTCCACCTGTGGAGGATGAAAAATGACATTGACTTCACTGTAATATAGGGGTAAAAGTGGTACCGGGAAGGATATTGGCAGAATAAAAGTGGATGAGAATGAAGGGATAATTACAGCAGAGTTTAATTAGGAAACCACGTAAACGCCTGGAGGGGGAGCGTGCAGCGTCCCGCCCCTGAGCCGCAGGGCTGCACCGCCCACTAGGGAGCCACCTGCGGCTGCACCTGCCCAGGGAGGCCGCCCCGCTGAGCCAGCCAGGCCAGGAGCCTGAGGAATCCACCTGCCGCCCTCTGCTCCCTCTCTCCTGTTAGGGGCGCACCTGCGTGGAGCTCGCCGGGCAGGGCAGTGAGTTCCAGGAAACTGACCGAGTTCTTAGTGTTTAGATTTCAAGGATGCCTCATAGCTTGGAGAAGGTCGGTGCAGACATAGTGCTCGGATAATATATCCTTCTTAACCGATGCCAGAGACATCCTTCCAATGCGTGACTGAATCACGCAGCGCCTTACTTCCCATCTTCAGGGACTCTGGGTGGCTAATACTTAATTTAGAACAAAGAGGACAACACTCGTATACCCTAGCCACCGTGTCCTCAAAGCTCCCCCTGCCGGCGGTGGGGAGCTCTGCAGGCACCTGTCACATCACGCCGCTTCGCCAGCCACATTCTCCCTGTGTTGGTCCCTTTTCCTAGAATGCCTTTGTCCTCTTTCCCCATTTAACAAGTTATCGTGTTTGTCCCGTAAAACTCCACTCCCCAAGAAGAGATTCTCTCATTAAAAGCTGGGTTCGTGTGCTCTTTTTCAGCACATCTCTTGAGATACCCCGTGTGCGTATGTCACCTTTACACTGAGTTGCAGCCACAGGTGACATGTCCTTTCTTACTAGATCTGAGTTTCTCCAAGGAATGGAGAGTGTTCTATTTTACTCGGTATCATTAGCAACTTGCATTCAAATTTTCGCGTGTACCATGTTGTACCGGGTACAACAGTGGGTACATCGGAAGCGCTAGCTAATAAAAGAAGACGTGGTATAAACTGGCACCCAGTGGGGGTGAGAAGCACCTCAAGAATTCAAGAATTCTTCTTTCAAAGTGAGAAGAGTGAGACGATAAGTGAGTTGAAATGTGCTTCCCATTGTCTCTTGCCAATCTGCCTTAGACTTGCAAAAAAATTGACATATAATTGAAAATTATTTCAGAACATCTGTCTCAAGATGTGAAGATGCCATGAAACTACCAAAGTTTATAAGTCTCCACAGGCAGATGGTAATAATGGTTTATGAAGAAAATATGAGAAAGCCATCAATTAGAGCTCTACAGAATTTCATTAATTTACACTATCAAGAGAATTATACTTCCCAACCTCAATAATGAAGGAATTATAGACATTTCAAACAATAGTAAACTCATAACCCTGAACCTCATCAATATAGTAATTATGAATTCCTGCAAGCTAGTTAAACAGTGAATAATCCAACCCCAATGCAAATATATGTGAGTGTACAAATGCATATATATATATAATTTTGGTACTAGACATTTTTGATGGAAAGGATATATAACTAAATGTAAGTTATACATTTAGTTATAAATGTATATAAATGGATGTGTGTATACACGCATAACCATATATATATACATTCTTTTCAAAACTGGTGGTAGATCTCAGATACTCTGTCTTGCATTTTAAAGCCAAAATGAGTATAGAAATGTAAGAATCACCTAATGTATTGGGATAATTAAAAAATCTTAATTGGGCCATATAAATCTAAATTGTGTACTTTTTGTCATTAGTACAGTTATACAAATACAAATTATATACAAATTACAGTTTCATTTTTTCAGATATATTGCATCTATATCTAAACAGCATAATTCTCTAGATTACATAAAGTGTACAGGACTGGTATATAAAAAGATTACTTTGTAAAATACCTGAAGATGAATAAAACTGTATAACTTTTGATATATGGGCAAGAAACTGCCCTTAGTATCTGTGCTAGACTGAATAGTGTCTCCCACCCCCACCAAATGTGTGTACTTTACTTCCCAAAATCCGTAACTATATCACTTTACATGGAAATAGAGATTTTGCAGATGTACTTAAGGATTTTGATATGAAGAAATTACCCTGGATTATCTGGGTCAGCCCAGTGAAATCCCCAGGGGCCTTATAAGATGGAGGTAGGAGTATCAGACTCAAAAAGGGAAGGTGTAAAAATGGACCAGAGTCCAGAGAAAAGCAAAGACGCTATTCAGCTGGCCTTGGAGATGAAGGAAGGGGTCATGAGCCATGGTTCACAGGCAGCCCCTATGAACTGGGGGAGGCTTGTAAGCCTATTTCCCCCTCAAGGCTCCAGAAAGAACTAGATTATAATGACACTTATTTTAGCCCAATGACACTGATTTCCCACTTCTTCCCTCCAGACTGTAAGAAAATAAGTTTGTATTGTTTTCAGCCACTTTCTTGTGGGTGGGTTTTTTACAGCAACAACAGGACTCTTACCCAATCTCATATGGGCCTCGGTTAGATGCTCAGGGAGCTTGCATCCCTCACAGATTCCTCGTACTTTATTTGCGTGTCTCTCTCCTTCAATGAGATTACAATAATCTTGAGGCCAGGAACTCCGTCTTCCTCGCCTTTGTATCCAATGCTCTTGTTAACCTTCTAGAACTCAAGATACCTTGGGTGATCTAATGACTGGATTAACAACTGAATGAGCTGAATAAGTGGGTCGTTATTGTTACTATGTGTCTTGAATTTCTTAGAGACATAAAAGCAATGTATGAGATAGGGGTTCCCATTAGCTGTACCACAACTTCATGTCTAAGGGAACTAAGAGAAAACATATTCACTAAAAATAAATGAATATTCAGCAGAAATAGGAGAAGATTCAAAATTGTATTCCTCTATGTTTTATTTCCTTTTTAAAGAACGCATGTATAGAATTCAGAAAAATTTAAAACCTTTGAAGTGTAGATTATTATCTGAAAACTACACTTTGTTTTTGCCTGCAATTATTGTAATTTTGGAATCCTGGATTTGATTTATTCAATCTGAAGGGCAGCCTGAGTATAAGGAATTCTGTCTCTGAGATGGATGTTAGATGCCCTCAGCTCCTCATTGCGTGTAATGATTTCCTTTACATTATGTTTAGCAGGTAACGTCACCACGAGGTCTGGAAATGCAGGTATCTGGGCTTGGATGAGGTTGCCTCACACAAAGTAATTCAACACCTGACCTTGAGCTTTACTTTCAAGTTGAGTAGAAGTATAGGAAGTGACGTGATCTGTAATATCTTTTCCAATTCCAAGATCCCAGATTTTATACAAATAGTGACAAAGTAATTCCTCAGTAGGGAAAGTTGGTAATGAGGTATCATTACCTCATTCGAATGGCAGTTACCCCAGGTTCCATTTGTTAGGGTATATCATTTCAGAGATATTTTTAAGTGGGAGGGCAGAATAACTGAGGAATTTTTCCATAATAAACAATAATTATAAAAATGTTAATCATGTTAAAAATATTTTTGTAATTGCACCATGTTTTTATTGTAAGTTTTAATGCACAATGTTATTTTCAGGTGTTGTTTTTGTTGTGGCTCTTTTAAAAAGTAACTTTTGTATTCAAAGTGTGAAAAACTCTGAAGGTGACATTTCACTAATGACTCCTTGAAGAGATTGACAAAGATGAATGGAGCATCTTTATTGATGGCCCCTGAGAAACGTGGTACTTTCAAAATGACATTCTGGCTGTGAAAGAAAACTGTGTTTGTCTTTGTTTATGGAGAAGAATGTTACATACCATAATTGCATAATGCATATTTTTTCTTAGTTTATAAATTCTCACTTGTCCCCAATCTAAACATAGATAGTTAATTATGCTATTTGCTAAGATCTAATAACTTCAATACGGCTTAATATTATGCAACACCTTACCTACGAGAATCTTAATAAAGCTTACACATGCTTTACTAATGAAATCTTGCCGTTCCCTTGTGGGTGGAGTTCATGTGTAAGGCTTTGTGTTTAAATAATATGCAAAGAGATGTGGCTAACATCTGCCTGCCAGTTATGATCTCAAGTGTCAAGCCAAATAATCCTAAAGTTCAAATATAATTTAATGACTATTGCTAATGTACTGACATTTTCTTAATGTGACTTCTTCTTCTCATAGGAAACAATATAATCTCAGGGCTATTTTCTATTCCCATGAAGAGGATGGATCTTTAAAGCATTGAACCTCTGTCCCTTGCACTACCCAGGGCAGATTCAGTTTTCCGTCTTTGGAATTGTCCTCTCACTTTATCTTTCCCACTGCTCGTCTGAAACCAAGGGTGGCTTCAGGGCTCTCGAGTTTCTCAGAGCTTCATTCTGGGTCAAGTTCCCTGGGAAATAAGTAAAAATCAATAAGGTTCTGCTGAGTCTCCTCCCAGACAGAAGATAAAAGGCACTGGGAACTGATGTGGAAGGTCCATCCCAACTGCAAGTTCTAATGAGGTTCTGAGGCTCACAGTTTGAACCACTATGGGGAAGGACTTAGTACCCTGTATACAAGGAGAACCCCTTACGGCGGGGGTGACGGTGACAGCCAAAAAGTTGCTTTCTCTTCAGGGATGGAAGTAATACAAATTTTCATCAAAAGAAGCAATAGACATTTTAAGACATAAAGTAGAGTGATCTACATATTTCCCAAGTCAAGACTGTTGTGGATACATTCAGGTCAAACGACATTGATTTGATTTTCTTCCTGAGTAAAAGATTTCATGAGAACTTTCCTTTCTTTTTTTCCTCCTGTTAACAGAGCATTTTCTCCTTCCCGTTTCATCTTTAGCCTTGAGCTTATTATCTGTTTATCTATGGTAAAATACTTTCGGAAATTATAAAAGTCCAAAAACATATAAAATAGATTATTGCCCATTTTTCTATTCCTAATAAAAGGCAAAGCAACATATGTGAAAGATGTCATTAGTTACAAATCACATTTGATACACAGCCTTCGTTTCTCATTCACTAAACTCATGTTAGAGAGTTTCTGCGCACAGCTAGTTGGGTTCCGATCTCTCTTCTGTTGCCCTGGCATTGCACTGCGGTGGGTAGAAACCGATTCTCCTATGCTGCTACTTGACTTTCACTGTAGAAAACGGTTTCTTATATTAGGTTTTGTTACCATTTGACTGAGAACCCTGTAGACCCCTAGACTTAATAGTGCAAGTTGTATTAAATAGGATATAAATCCTAATGGCTGGTGGATGGAAGATGTGACATTCCACAGCACAAAGGAATTAAGCCTAAAAACTCCATCATTACTTCAGAAGAAATTCTCTTTGAGTGAAATAATGAAAAAGAAGGCCTTCTGTTCTTACGTGACTTAGAAACAGCTTTTTAAGATGATTTACCTACTCTGTCTGCGTCTTGCTTCATATTTTTCCCTGAAAAACTAAAGCCATTTACTTAGACATCTCTAACTTGGTAAACCTCTGTATTCTTAACCTTAATCCTGATGATATTAAAGCCCGAACCAGCAGTGTGCTAACAGGAGACTTCTACCTTTTGCGTATGTGGTGGTTAGATTAGTTTTGCACATTTGACGTATAAACTTCATTTTTTATACTCGAGACTGAAAGAACCAGGTCTAAAACAGAGGGCAGACAGTTAATCATTACTGCTGGCAACAAGCTTTTACATCGCCGTCTAATTGGATGGGTTAGGGACAAAACCAAACCAAACCAAAAGACAACATCCTCCTTTTCGTGGACTGTAACTGCACTAATCTCTTCTGGATGAGAAACATTGGTCGGATCAATAAGACATTTGCCCACATTTCTCTGCTGGCCACAAAGCCTCCAATTTCCACTTTAGCTATTAATTGATTCAAATTATATGAGATTGTACTGTATTATGAGGAAGTCACCCTGTTCCTTCTTCCTTTTTAACTCTCAACTGCTCTTGTTGATTTCATTCTTTAGAACAAATTTGTGATCCTGTTCATATTTTCCTTCTCTTTGGACTCACTTAAAATAGAACCTACCCCTTTCGTGAATATTTGAAATATTGGCTATTGAGTCTTTAGTGCATTCGAGAACTGCTTTTTAGTCTTTTAGTAGACATTGTATTCAAGACATTACGTATTTTTTCTTTGAGTAGTTATCTTTTTAGATACTGAATATGTGCCATCTTTCCCACTATTTCCCCATGTCCCTAGCCTAATATGTCTCTCTAACCAAACTTTTAGTGAAGTTTATTCTTCATCAACACGGATAATGAAGTTGCTTCTTTAATCACTTCCTTGAAGGATTCTTAGGTCATTTGACCTTTGGGATGAACCTTTAAGTTAGAAAAAATGCCAATGTTGGGTTTTAGCAACACAAGGTGGAGAGGTTTTGTAGTGAGGGTGCAGCCGGCTGTGTCCTCTCCCCTCCCTGTGTTGTTGCTGGACATTTCCATTTGTCTACAGGACTGGAAGAAGCTCTGAGGGCTTCACCCCTCTTTGCATTTTGCCAGTGCCTTGTCTCTTCCTTTGGTGACAGATGCAACTTTAATGTTCTTCAGTTAATTAAAATAGCTGGGTGGTGTGTCTGTGAGTCGTGTGTGTGATCTATCTCCAGCACCTCCAGGTAACATGATGGTAACAAGTGCACCTTCCTGGTCACTTTGAGATCCACATTTTAGATTTTGCATTTCTAAGTTATGTGGTGAATTTAGAAGGAAATGCACCCTACCATACCATACATGTAACAGTGTTTATTTAGAATAAATACTAGATTCTAAATACTGACTCTGTGTCTCAGAAGAACGGGTGACAATAGTTGGGTGTATATACATGGCCATGCATTTCAATATGTTATGTGTGGTATGTGACCTTGAGAGAATGGTTCCCCAGACCTTCCTTTTCCTGCCTAAATCTGAATTTCTTTTGAATTTCTTGGATCTAAGGTTAGAGAGTGGACTGTAAGGTTGATTGTGGGGAATGACCTTAGTCCTATCAGTATTCGAAGTCTACATGGCTTGGTGACAGTGAATCTGTCAATCGCTTTACATTTACCGTTTGTATCACCTTGTCATTTAGATTTTATGGCGACATGTCTACAATCTGTAGTTACTAGGCCTCATTGATTTTGCCTTGATGTCTTCTGTGCTCCCTCTCCCTGAACAAACTTTCAGATTTCTTAATACTGTAATTCTTCTCTGATCCTCTCATAAACCCTTAGTGATATGTGTATGCTTAGCAGGGATAAAATTACTTTTAACAAATCAAATGTTCTTTTTTTTCAATACAGAATTTGAGACCCCCCCCTTTTTTTAAACAGGGTGATTCTTTTATTGTGGCACTGCAGCTGTCAGCGTAAGTGTTTTCACCGGGTTTATTTGTTTCAATAAAAATTGAAATGGGCCAGTGATCTCTGAGCTAGCATCCCTTTTTATTATTGTTTGGGATTCATTGGGACAAAGAATCAGGTTATACTCTGATTGTATGTGTTAGATAACGTCCTTCTCATAATTGTGTCCCACCACAGAGGAGTACCAGACATGGGGATCCCTCCTTCTTTTCCCTCCTCCCTCTTTTCTCTACCTCATTCCCCTATCCCACGCCTTGTATTAGCTCATCTCCTGCCTTCATAGCAGAATGGAGTACACTGGATTCTTGCTTCTCCATTCTTGTGATGCTTTCCTAAGAAGAATGGGTTCCAACTCCATTCAGGTTAAAAAAAAAAAAGTTGTAAAGTCTCCATCTTTTTTAAATGGCTGAATAGTATTCCATGGTATACATATACCTCAGTTTATTAATCCGTTCCTGGGTTCGTGGGTATTTAGGTTGTTTCCACATTTTGGCAATTATGTGGAATTGAGCTGCAATTAATAGTCTAGTGCAAATGTCCTTATGATAACAGCATTTTTTTTTTCTTTTGGGTAGACCTAGTAATACGATTGCAGGATCAAATGGAAGGACTAATTTGTGCTCTTTAAGACTTCTCCATACTTCCTTCCAAAAAGGCTGTATTAGTTTGCAGTCCCACCAGCATTGTAAAGTGTTCTCTTCTCTCCACATCAATGCCAGCATCTGCAGCTTTGAGATTTTGTGATATGGGCCATTCTTACTAGGATTAGGTGATATCTCAGAGTGGTTTTGATTTGCATTTCTATGATGATTAGGGACAATGAGCATTTTTTCATATGTTTCTTAGCCATCTATCTGTCTTCTTTAGAGAAGGTTCTTTTTATGTCTCTTGCCCAGTGATATATGGGATTGTTGGTTCTTTTTTTATTGCTTAATTTGAGTTCTTTATAGATCGTAGTTATCGAGCATTTCTCCAATTCAAAATATGCAAATATCTTTTCCCATTTGAGACGCTTTTTTTGATCAATGTGATATTTGTTAGACTTTGTGGAAAGTACTTACAGGCGGTCACACAATTTTAACTGTAGGATCTTCAGTTTCCTTTCGATTTTATGAAATACTGATTGAGAAGCATCAGCAAAAAATTCCTTATTTGTTTTGAATCAACAGAGCATTATTAAAAAATAACTGCTTTCCAGGTTCCTTACATGAATATATTTTGGGTATATTATGATACTTTTTTATGTTATGTTGGAATTTTTGCTTATTACCACAAGATTTAGCACAGTGTATGGTATCAGGGTGAACACTGTGGACTATTTATATTTTACTACATTTCTTCATTTAATGAGGTGATATCCTTTGACTCTGAAAAAAATTAGTTTGGACTGTTTCTTTTCAGGCCTGTTTTATACCTCATAAACAAAGTAATAAATGCTTGAAATTGTAAGACTTCAAAGGAATGTGTTTTTATTTTGCAAGAAAACATATTTATTCCCATAGCAAATTAATGTCACTAGGTAGATCTTAACACAGAACTGTAAGGGGTGGTTATCATTGTTTTGAATAAATATTTCTAGAAATGCTAGTGATTTAAACTTTCCTGAATTATTATTTAGAAAGTTATGATAATGGAACAAGTCAGGATAATTATTATTTTGGCAAATAAAGAAAAATGATTATTCTCCACTTCTCTTCATTCTTTACACTCTTAAAAAATGTGGCAGAGTAACTGACAGTATTATTTGGAAGTTCAAGGTTGCCAGGAGTGTTCCCAAAGAATATTTTCCCATAGATATTTTTTGCATTATGAGTCCAAAGACTATCTTTGAAAGACATTGCATAAGGATGTTTAGGGTAAGGAAGACTTTCAATAGTAGGCGATTGTCTATAAAATGCAATTCCATGGAAAACTAAAGTTCTCAGTTTTTAATCTCAACATCTCTTCTGTAACATGCTTGACCATTTAACTAAGTATTCAGTTACAATGTGCTTTGCTGCCTTACTTAAGAATTCATCATAAATCTGTACATAAAGTAGAAAGCATGAAGGATGAATGAAACTACTAAACCACCCATTATAAGTGAAGCATGGACGATAAATCAATTGTAAACATAACTGAAACTCATGAGCTATATTAAGTATATACACAAAATATGAAAATAGCATGTGAGATAGAAACAGAATTCTTAGAATGTGTAAAGTTGATAAGTAAGTTACTTATAAGACATGTTACAAGAGATTCTTTTTTTGTATTTTATTTATTTTTACATATACATGTGTTAATTAGGTTTCCACTTTTTGCCTTCACAGAATTTAAAAGGCTTAAAATTTAATAACAATAACATTGTTTAAGATAAGGACTAGAAACAAAAACCACGCAAAGAATGAATGAAGATAAATACATTCAGAAAAAAGCAGACAATTACTGCATCAAAATATTAAGCAATATTAATAATAATAATGTCAAGAAAGTAATGTTCACATTGTCAAATAAGAGTATGTCTACTATAGAATGCTTTGACTCTGAGGCTCAGTATGAAGTCATCAGTTAACTTCTTATTTTTTTCCCAAAGTCTCAAAAAATAGACAACTAATATTATATAAATAAAAGCAAAAGAGAGTTTCAAAAAACAGATCATGCCAAATCTTATAGATAATAGAAAAAGAAGCAATATTTCAAAATCATTCTACTTGATCTGGATACACCTGATATTGAAATTGGATAAAATATATTGTCATAAAGGGAAATTACAAACGTATTTCACTTACAAATGAGGATGCAATATCCTAAACAAGATATTAACAAGTTGAATTAACAATTAATGTTTAAGTAATGTACTTTGGTCAAAATTGGATCCAATTTATATGAGAATTAGTCACTATTTTTTTCCTTTTTTTTTTTGTTTTCTTTTCCTCACTCTCTCCCTCCTCCACTCTCTGTCTGCTCTCTCCTTCTCCCACGCTGCCCTGCGTCCTTGTCATTAATTGTTCTCAAATCAAAGTTGAATACATAGGATTCTTGCTTCTCCATTCCTGTGATGTTTCAGTAAGAATAATGTGTTCCACCTCCATTCAAGTTAGTACAAATGCTGCAAAGTCTCCATTGTTTTTGATGGCTGATTAATATTCATGGTATACATATACCATAGCTTACCAATCCATTCCTGGGTTGAAGGACATTTAGGCTGTTTCTGCATTTTAGCATGTAAATTGGGTTGAGATAAAAAGCCTAGTACAAGTGTCTTTATAATAAAAGTTTTTTTTTTTTCTTCTGGATAGATGCCCAGTAATGGGGTTGCTGGATCAAATGGGAGGTCTAGGTTGAGTTCTTTGAGCTTCTCCATACTTCCTTCCAAAAAGGTTGTATTAGTTTGCAGTCCCACCAGCAGTGTAAAAGTGTTCCTTTTTCCCGACATCCACGCCAGCATCTGCAATTTTGAGATTTTGTGACATAAGCCATTCTCAGTGGAGTTAGATGATATCTCAGGGTGGTTTTAATTTTCATTTCTCTAATACTTAGGGATGATGAGCATTTTTTCAAGTGTTTACTGGCCATTCGTCTGTCATCTTTAGAGAAGATTTTATTTATCTCTCTTCCCCATTGATATATGGGATCGTTGGCTTTTTTCTTGCAGATTAATTGAAGTTCTGTATAGATCCTGGTTATTAAACTTTTGTCCGATTCAAAAATGTGCAAATATCCTTTCCCATTGGATAGGTTGTCTATTTGCGTTGGTTGTTGTCTCCTTGGCTATACAGAAGCTTTTCAGTTTAATTAAGTCCCATTTGTTTATTGTTGCAGTTGTTGCTATTGCCATGGTAGTCTTCCTCATAAAGTCTTTCCCCAGGTCAATATCTCCCAGGGTTTTTCCAATTCTTTCTTTGAGGATTTTTAATGTCTTGTGCCTTAAATTTAAGTCCTTTACCCATCTTGAATCAATTTTTGTGAGTGGAGAAAGGTGCGCATCCAGTTTCAGTCTTTTGCATATGGATATCCAATTCTCCCAGCACCATTTATTGAATAGGGAGTCTTTCCCTCAGTGAATACTTTTGTTTGGTTTGTCAAAGATTAGATAGCTGTAAGTTGTTGGTTTCATTTTTAGGTTTTCTATACAATTCCAAGTATCTATGTCTCTATTATTTGTGCCAGTACCATGCTGTCTTGACCACTATGGCCTTGTAATGCAACCTAAAATCTGTATGGTGATACCCCTGGCTTTGTTTTTATTACTAAGAACTGCCTTAGCTATACAGGGTTTTTTATGGTTCCATACAAAGTGCAGAATCATTTTTTCCAGGTCTTGAAAGTAGGATGTTGGTATTTTAATAGGGATGGTGTTGAATCAGTAAATTGCTCTGGGAAGAATAGACATTTTAACAATGTTGATTCTTTCCAGCCATGAACATAGTATGTTCTTCTATTTGTTAAAGGGTTCCATAATAATTTTCTTTATAGAGATCTTTCACTTCTTTTGTTAGGTATATTCCTAAGTATTTCATTTTCTTTGGGGCTATAGTGAAGGGACTTGTGTCCTTAATTAACCTCTCATCTTGACTGTTGGTGGCATATACAAAGGCAACTGACTTGTGGACATTGATTTTATATCCTGAGACATTACTATATTTTTTGATGACTTCCAAGAATCTTATAGTTGAGTCTTTGGGGTTCTCTAAGAATAAGATTATATCATCAGCAAAAAGGGAGAGTTTGACCTACTCTGCGCTCATCTGGATGCCCTTTATTTTCTTGTCTTGTCTAATAGTATTGGCTAGAATTTCCAGCACTATGTTGAATAGCAGTGGTGACAGAGGACAACCTTGTCTGGTTCCATTTCTAAGAAGAAAAGCTTTTAGTTTTACTCCATTCAGTAAAATATTAGCTGTGGCTTTGTCTTGGATAGCCTTGATCAGTTTAAGAAATGTGCCACTTATACCTATACTCCTCGGTGTTCTAATTAGAAAAGGATGCTGAATTTTATCAAATGATTTTTCTGCATCTATTGAGAGGATCATATAGTCCTTGGTTTTGCTTCTATTGATACGGTGAATAACATTTATAGACTTTCAAATATTAAACCAACCCTGGGATGAAACCTAATTGATCATGATGTATGACTGACTTTTTTGATGATAAGCTGTAGTCTGTTGGCCAAGATTTTGTTGAGAATTTTTGCATCAATATTCATTAGAGAAATTGGTCTGAAATTCTCCTTTTTAGTTGAGTCTTTACCTGGTTTTGGTATCAGAGTGATATTTGCTTCGTAGAACGGATTGGGGAAATTCCTTCCTCCTCAATTTTTTTGAATAATTTCTGTAGTGTAGGAATAAGCTCTTCTTTGAAAGTTTGATAAAATTCTGGTGTGAAGCCATCCAGACTAGGGCTTTTTTTTTTTGTTGGGAGATTTTTATTTTTTCTTTGATCTCAGTGTTTGAAATTGATCTGTTCAGGAGATCAATTTCATCTGGGCTAAGTCTAAGGAGAGGGTGTGATTCCAAATATTGATCCATTTCCTTCACATTGTCAAATTTCTGGGCATAAAGTTTCTGGTAGTATTCAGAGATAATCTCTTGTATTTCTGTGGCATCAGTTGTTATTTCCCCTTTATTATTTCTGATTGAGGTTACTAGAGATTTTACCTTTTTATTTCTAGTAAGTCTGGCCAAAGGCTTATCTATTTTATTTATTTTTTCAGATTTTGTTTGATATAAAGTAAAATTCTATTTTCTGAATAGAGGTGCAAAGGATTAGAGACAGTGATTATGAAGACACACAAATATATTTGATGCACCTGAAACATGTCA
>CAUYON010052283.1:0-31160 GCA_963573935.1 Arctocebus calabarensis
AGAATATTATTTACAAGATAATTAATGTGAAATAGAATGAAGAATAAAGATATACATATGTACAATTTGACCCAGAAAAATAGAATTTGGTAGAAGGAATGGCTAGAAAGAAAATAAAGCTCATCAACACCAAATCTGTAATCAATATAACTTGATACGGATCAAAAAAAAAAAATACACCAGATCTAATGCAAAGTTTTCATGGACAAGAACTAAAAAATAAATAAATAAATAAACATGATTTTAGTGATATAAAATCAAAACTAAAATCATGGGGATGGTTTAATTAATAGTTTAACTACAAAAAAATTAAGTGGCATTTAGTGCTGGAAAATATTTTCACAATAGAAAGTCATGATCATTAGCATAATTCTGATTTAAATATTTACATTTAAAATGCTTTGGCTCCAAATGGTATGTTTGGACATCCTGCACTCTTTTACATTTCTATACATTATCATTAAAATTTTCACTGCAAATGGTTGTTAGTTTTATAATTAATTAAAGACATATGAATTGTTAAATGGTAAGATGATAAACGAGTGGCAAGAACTGTGAAGGATCTGAGGTTTTATCCTAATATCCTAGGTGCTGATAGAAGATTAGAGACTTCAATAGCAACAGCCAAAGTATGAGCATCGCACCATTTTCCTGAGCCCTAATTCCACAAGACAATGGAAAATGGGCAGCGAATGTACTCCCATTGGAGTGGGTCATGGGGAGAGGGACCCTCTCACCATAGGGAATCCAAAAAATCCTGCCTGACCTTTGCTCCAGGGAAAGGCACTATCCCTGTCCTCCAAGGCTGTTAGCCAAAAAAAATCCTTGAAAAGATAGTTTAGAACAAAGACAAGACATGCAAAAATGCAAGGGATCCTTGTAGAGCTGCCTTCCAATGATGAGACTACGAATGAACTGAAATCTCTCTGTATTAACTGTTACTTTCATAGGCATCCAGGCCTTCCTTCCGATACTCTGATTATTGAATTTCAGAAAGAGAAAGAGACTGGCCTACATCTTTGAGGGAAATAAGCTCTTATTGCAATTCCTAAGTCTTCATCATTCTATTTTATGTTTCTATTGCCTTTGAATGAGAAACCTAGGTATGGGCTTTGCATTCTACTTTGAACAGATTTAATTGTGACAAGAACAAACAAATTATTCATGCCACAGAAATCTATCGAGTGCTAAGCATGCGCCAGGTGGCGTTTCAGGTACGGCCACCACACTGTATTCTACTATCATACTCTACAAGAATGGTGCCTCCTAGAGTTGTTCAAGGCCTTAGCCCCGGGGCAGCTAAACTCTACAAAAACAACCAAACCTCCAGCTTCTCTGGAGCTTACATGGGAATATGCAGAGATATACAACAAAGGCTTAAAATGCAAGCAAAATATATCACATATCAGAGGATGACAGGTGCTGGCTATGGGGAAAGTAAACCTAGGAAAGGGGTGGGAGTGGTGGTGTGGGGCATTTTTGGAGAAGTGGTGAGAAAACGCCTCAGGGAAAGGGTAACATTTGGATAAAGACCTAAAGGATAAGAGATCAAGGCATGCAAGTATCTGAGCTCAGAGTGTCCCAGGTATAGGGAACAGCGCTGAGGCTGGAGTGTGTAGTGTGTTTAAGGAACAAGAAAGAAGCCAGTATGGCTGAAATAGGAGAGGAAGTTAGGCCGGTATTGGTCTCCTCATTAAGTGAGGCCATCATGGAGACATAGCTTAATGCAGGAAACAGAAAGGCTTTAGAGTTCACCCTTGAGGCAGGGAAAAGCATGGAGTTGGCTCTGTCCATCAGGCCTGAATGCACATGTTAAGGATGTTCAAGGAGCGCATGGTTGCAATCACCAAGAACATCCTCCCAACCTGCTCTGGGGCTGGATATCATTGCTTGTGAGAGCTGGAAGGAAAGGTGGAGAGTTATCTTGCTGTCTCTCGCTCATGAGTAGGAACTCAGAAAACCACGGAGAAGAGCCAAGTCAGGATTGGTGGAAAAAGCATGTCTGGAGCCTAGAACTCTTTCAGTCCAGTCCAGTGATCTTTCCTCATTCTCTTTCAGCTTCTACCCCTGATTAGGACTGAAAAACTATAGGGTCACCTTCTTCATGGGATAGTTTGGAAAAATAACTGCAGTCTATCCTGAGATAAATTAGTACGTATCACTGGGACTGAGAGTCTTGCATGTCTGATGGCATCGAGCAGGGAACACGGGCTTCTCTGTGCATGGGGAGAAGGGGACAGTAAGGAGAAGGGGGGTAGGGAAATTCACAGAAGAGGGTGACAACATGACATCTGTTGGGAATCTTGGTCACCCAATCTAGCTAAGGGAATTTTAGCTTTAGCTCCACAAAGAGAGGAAGCACAGGCAGAAGAGGGAGGAATGGATTTCTAGAGACTTGATGAAGCATGTGCATAGCCAACACAGTTTAGGACCCAAGTAGGCAAGGGACACAGGGTGAAGATTTGGGACAATTTGGGGATCTGGGTCTCATCACTGATATCAGAGTCTCCAACACAGGCTACATGATAATTACAGTCAGCTTGCTGGTTCAGGACCCGCTGGGTGACCACTGTCAGGACATCCAAACAAGACCAGGGAGGCCCGCAGGGTGTGGCAGGAGCCATTGAAACATAAGCTATGACCATCAGGAAGACCCCTGTCTAGGCCTACAGACTGGGGAGATCCTGGAGTAAAGTTGAAATCTGCTTGCAGAGTATCTGGCATAGAGTAGCTGCCCAGTGAATGGTCTCCTGGAACCCAATGCTCATTGACGTCCCAAAGCAGAGACCCAACCAAAAGTTCATTCGGTTAAAGTGACTGTGAGTAAATCCCACAGATTCTTTAGGATCCTTGGTGAGGATTACAGCTCTCGGGCTGGTCCTCTATGGTTGGGCATGACCCCCATGTTGAACCCTAAAAAGGCTGCTAAAATCTGCAGGTGCGTGTCTGGTGTATGCGTGTGATATGTACTTGCCAAGATTATGTGATTAGTAAAAGTGAAGATGAGAGAGAAAGGGGGAAGAAGGAAGAAAGACAGTGAGTGGGGTGAGCCAGGCGAGAAAGCTGGGAAGCCTAGAGTGAATCTGAGGCAGGGAGACCATCCAGCCACCGGTTGGGCGGCCATGTGTAGGCCCTAGAGGCATTTTGTCTGGCTCCAGCTGGGAAGGAAGCAGAGGGAGCTGAGGGCTCCCTTCAATCTCAGGCCAGGCAGCTAATTGCTTCTGATATGGGCCAGAGTTCTGCCAATAATTGCTAGGCTTATCCTCACATTCAAAATAAAAAAGGGTTTCCTAACATCTGTTCCAGATTTCTTTTTGATTTCAGGCTGGCCTCAGCCCCATTATCCTTGAGCATTTGACATGAGTGGTGGGAGCTGGCGGGACTTTAATGGTGAAGCAGCTCACAGGGATTCTCCTGGAGCTGCCCCAGCTGCCTAACTCCTAAGTAACTCCTGAGAAACGGCTACTGGGCTGCTTTGCCTCCCTGGACAGGCTGCGAGAGGGACGACCTTTGCAGACAGGACTCCCACCAATGCTCCAACCCCAGCCTTGGAACCCCTGCCCAGTGCCTGTACTCATGTTAGCCAGCCCCTGGCCCCAAGTCCTTGGAAATCACCTTAATACTCTGTTACTTCTAGTCTCCTAGATTCCTCCAAGAGTCTCAGAGTCTTGCTTTGCAAACGGCCACGTTGGTACCCGCATGTGGCAGCATAGAAAGAGGTGGGAAAAAACAATATTGGCCCCACCAATTACCCTCCCTCCTAAGAAAATGCCGTGAAGGCTATGTTAACCAGTTTGATGAAAATATTTCAGATTGTGTATGAAACCATCACATTGTACTCCATGATTGCTGTATTACAATGTATACAGCAATGATTTAATAGTACATAGCTATGATTTAATAATTAAAAAAAACAATATTGGCCACTGGAAAGTTATTTCCTCTGAAACATCCAGCTTTCTAGTAGTTGAAACAGATGTCATAGCAACCAACTTGCAAAGGTGACTGAAACATAGTAAATGCTTAATTAATATCAGCCCCATGCCACCCACTGAAATGCACAGCCCCAGAAGGCAGAGATTTTCATCTGCTCTGTTCACTGATGTGGGCCCAGCCCTGGACAGCAGCATGATAAGAGCTCACTAAACATTTCTCAAAGGAATGCAGGAATTTAGGGAAAATTCTAACTAGCTAAAATAGAAGCCATCCACATTCAATCTCTTTCTCTCACTACCTCCTATTTTATTTAAAAACTTTTCCTAGTCCCCCTTTCCTAGAGAAACCCAGACCTTCTTAAATAGGATTGACTGTACTTCTCTCCTTCCCTCCTGAGCTAAACTCCTTCACCAAATGGCCCTTGCTTTGTGTTCCTCTGCTGGGACTATCACCCACCCAGGTACATAGTATTCTCCACCTTTTATGGATGAGGACACCGAAGACTAGTGGCGCAAGTAGCTACTTAGTGAAGAAAGAAGCTGGGGTTTAAGTCCCGTTCAGTTGGGCTCTGGTACTCCTATTTTAATCACTGTCTGTCACCCTGTCCTGATACTTGCCAGTCACCTGTTGGCCCCAGCTCTATCCCCTCGGCCTGTTCAGTGGGAAGCCAGTACCTTCCCAGCCCCCCTTCTCTAAATCAGCCTTCCACTCCCCCAGCTCACTCTGCTGGGTCAGGGGCTCAGGAAGACTTACAATAATCAGTCACATTTCTTTTCCCCATCTTAGTTAGAGTCAATGAAGAAATAGGATGCTAGAGGCAAATGATGTAATAGTTTGGAAAATTTGGCAAACATTCCCTTATTTCTCCATATCACTACAGTGGGCAGAGTAGACTTCCCTGGCCCACTGAGGTTGTGCTTGGCCCCATGGCTTGCTTTGGCCACCAGCAAATGTGTTTGCAAATGTGACACAAGAAGAGACTGTCACTGTGCTCTAGCAGTTTGGCTTGACTCTTGCTGCGGATGATCCACTGGTCCCAGAGGAAGGAAGGATATATGGGGAAGACCCAGAACTCACTCTGTATCCTTTGTGGCTTATTCCAACTGAACCCAGCCAAGATCAGCCAATACCAGATGACCCACAGACACTGAGTAAGAAGAAATGATCATTGTCTTAAACCACTAAGTTGCAGGTTTATGGCATTGTCATAGCAACAAATAATAGACATAGATGAAGGTCCAAAAACCAGATTCATGACTGATAAGGCTGCCTGGGTAATCCCCAAATCCTTTCCCAAGGATTTTGTCTCCCTGTGTTTCTCTGCCATGTTACTCATGACTGTGCCCTGAGAGGAGGCCCAGAGCTAAACACACCCAAACCCCCACCCAGCAGCCACACGCATAAAAGTACGAGATGTTGTGCTTTGGACCCTCAGGTCACTAGATGCTTAGACCCTTTATGCTCCTACTTTTGTTGCTGAAAATCTCTGCGAAATGGGACCATGTACTTCCTTGACTTAGCTTTGCCAAAGCCACAATGCCAAGGCCAGGACTGAAAGTGAGCATGGAGGGGCGCACTGCAGATGGGTCTCTGCTGACCCTCAGACCTCTTCTGGATGCCTTTTCTAGTTATCACTCTTTCTTAGACACTGTTAGCCTCAACTGAGTCCTGGATCTCAACTTGACATCTGTCAACGGAGAGATAGTATGAAGGAAAGAAAGCAAATCAGTAAGAAACTCAGCATTTTGTTTTCAGGAGGTTTTTCTGGGAAAGCAACCAAAAGACCCCCTTGTATATCAGTGAGCCTGTGTCTTCCCCGGGGGGTGCCCCCCCTGACTTGGACAGGTCATTTGCCTCTCTAAGCTTTGTTCTCATTCTTCTCCTCCACGATGCAGGGATAATGACAGCCCCCTGCCTCCCTTACAGAGCTATGCTGAGCTGCAAATGTCATAAAGGCCGGTTGTGGAAGCACTTGGAAAATCCTAACACTCTGCACCTGTGAAACAGTAAAATAGCACCTCTGGCAACCTTGATTTCGTTCTAAAACAGTCAACAAATTCAAATTCAATTCCACTGGACTGTGCTTCTTCAACAAGAATGTCTACCCTGTTCCTTATTCCTTCTAAAAGAACTGATCTTTCTATTCTTGGTATGTTCAAAAGAGCACATGCTTTGAAGCCAGAAAAATAGGAGTTCAACTCCTGGTTTGAGTACAAAGAGCTGAGTAACCATGGGGCCAATAAAGTCGCTCCGTGGAGCCTTTATTTCCTCATCTGCCAAATGAGTCTAGTGATACACCTCTCTTCAAGTTACTGTGAAGGTCACAAAGGACACTGGTATCAAAGAACTTTATAAATGAAAAAGTGATGTACAGGTCTCATTATCAGGATTTTTTTAAGCCTTTGTGGAGATCTGCTATGCGTAAAGGGGCTATCCTTGATACTCTGTGTGGCCAGGACCAGGCAGCACGGTTTGTGATCAGTAAGCTCCTCTTCTGTTCTCAGCAGGGGCAGTGAAAAGGAGAAAGTGACCAGACAGAGGACGAAGGAACGGAAGACTCCGGAGGTGGCTGCAGCACCACCCTGGCTTCCAGAAGGCTCGGTGTATGCTGGAGCTCCTCAGGGACTGAGAAGATGAGGTGTAGAAGCTGCTGCCGGGTACAGCCTTAGTCATAAAAGTAACACTGTGAAAAATCCATTCTGTGAGTAACAATGAGAAGTTAATGCAAACAGTCATTGCCCTTTCTTAGTAGAAACTTTGGCAGAGACTTTTCCAGGCTCCCGGGAAGCCTTTGGAGAATGCTGCACTAACCCAGAAGCACTTCATCATTTATATGAATGAAAATGAGTGCAAACAGATTGTCGAGATGTCTGTTCACATCACCTCTTTTTTCTTGCAAGGAATCCCCTCTGTAATTACATTTTGCCTGTCAGTTCATAAATTTTTCTTATTACAAACTAGCCGTTATTGATTGCTTTTTAAAAGTACTAAAACTGAGCCCAAAGCAGTAGATCTCTCAGTAAATTCAAAACATGTTATCTTCAGTCCCAATCACGGGTGAGGCGGGAAGGGAAACCCCTTGGAGTTCATTGCGGACTCTGAGTAGAGACAGGCCTACCATACGTTTCGATTTAGAGACTTGGCTTTGAGGGCTGCGTGTTTTAAGCCGCCATGAAAATAATAAATAAAGGATAAACTTATTTGGCAAATGCTGACACTTTGAAAGCCAATATCCTGTCATTGTTCTTTCATTGTGTCCCATCACTCAAAGGATTCTAGTTAGGTTTTTGGCGTTAATGATCCAACATCGTAATGAGCAAAGGGACAAGTGTGGGGGAGGGAAGACTCACACTCAGAGTTTTTAAGTCACCAACAGAACGTTTTTCCTAAACATTCCTTTTGCAATGAGGTGGGTTGACCCTATATTTAGACCTTTGTGGTAAACAATGTGAAAAGAGTAAAATCTCAGGGGATTTCGGTGTTCTGGAGAAAGAATGAGCTTTTCTCGTTGCTCACAGTTTGAGGGAAGTTTCTAGAACCTCTACAGGTCACAAGTAAAAGATGTGTCAGCAGGAGCCGCTTAGATTGTGAGCCTCTGCTGGGGTTTGAAGGTTTAATAGGGGGGCAGAGAGTCACCCCTAGTCCTCTAGCCCAGCCCCCTGAATGCAAGTCTGCAAAAATCAGGGCAGGCTGCCCGCCCTCAAAACACACCCCTTTAACCTGCAACGTGGAGAAGGGGGAGGAGTAGAGCAAATGAAAATCTGGGTGTGTGTGATCCTGATTGGAGCTGGGCGGAATCTAGTAATCAAAGCAAAGCCACAGTGCAGTCTGAGTCCGGCTGCCAATCTTGGACCACTCGCTCACTAAACGCAGGCAGCAGCTACCGATCTGGCCCGGAAACAATGCCCCATTCAGTGCACAGAATCTGTTCTTAATATCAGGATGCAAAACTGGGGTCCCCATTGGTGAGGAAGCACAATCTGGGCCAGGAGAGCAATTACACCTTAGCCAACCAAGTGATCAAAATGGGAGACATAAAAACATTTTTAAAGTGGAAATAATTTAAGGGCCTTCTAAATATCTTAACAGCACCCTTGGCCACACTCGGGATTAGGAAGCCATATTTTATGTTAGGCAGCAGGCCTTTTGTTTTGTGTGCATGCATTTTCC
The DNA here is from genome assembly GCA_963573935.1 of Arctocebus calabarensis. Taxonomy (NCBI): domain Eukaryota; kingdom Metazoa; phylum Chordata; class Mammalia; order Primates; family Lorisidae; genus Arctocebus; species Arctocebus calabarensis. Next base: position 8,107 of record CAUYON010052283.1, read on the forward strand.
TTGAAGCCAGGGATCTGCAAAGAGGATTGTGCTCTGTCAAAATGTGGCATCCCTCCCTGACCCCCGCAGGGGTGCCCATCCCCAGCATTTGAAGAGGGGGGCGTCCATGACAAAGCAGACCTAGTCAGGGTGCCTGTTTTAGGAGCTTTGACAGACAGCCTCCTTATGCTCCACCTCCCCCCTCCCCGCATCACCACCAGCTTTGGTTTATGGAAGGGGGCTGCCCTAGAGCAAAATGCAGGACACAGGCAAAACTCCAGGACTCCAGAACCCCAAGGCTTTGACTGAGGCCTCTAGAGATGGGTTGGGCTGGAGCTGGGACACCCTCTGTTTTCTGTCAGTTCCCAGATAAGATGAGAAAAGGTTGGGGGCTGCTGGGAGGAGCCAGTAATCCCAGCAGAATCCTTCAGTCAACCTTCATGTTGGCCCCTAGGCCATAAATCTGCATCCTGTGAGAAGCAGCCCCTGATCTACCCAGCCCACAGCATCATCACAGCTCCCTGCAATCTCAAACTCCTGACTTCTGGGCATGGACCTCCTCTTCTCCTTCTCTGTGCTGATGGGATCAGAGAGGCCTGGAGGGAGGCTGAGGGTAAGTAAAAAGATGGTCATGATGACAGAAATAACAAGGAGGAGGACTAACATTTACACAGTGCTGACCCTTAGAGCTTTACGCTTAATAATAACTCCTTTAATCATCGACCCAATAAAATAGAATTTATCATCCTTTCCACTCTATGAATGATGAAACCACAGCATAGAAAAGTTAGGTAACTTGCCCAAGGTCAAAGTCAGGATCTCAACCTTGAACCCCCAGCTCCACGTTAGTAACCACTTTGTACCTAAAAGAAGTGAGGGTTGGAAAAAAGTTAGAAAAGACTTCCTAGGTCGGGTGCGGTGGCTCACGCCTATAATCCTAGCACTTTAGGTGGCCAAAGTGGGAGGATTGCCAAAGTTCAGAAGTTTGAGACCAGCCTGAATAAGCAAAACCCAGTTTCTACAAAAAAAATAGAATGTGTGCTGGCAGATGCTGTGGTCCGGGCTACTCAGGAGGCTGAGGCAGGAGGATCACTTGATCTCAGACATTTGAGATTTCTGTGATCTTGGGCAAGTTGCTTAATGATGAGGCCATGGCATGCAATCTGGGCACAGCAGAGTGAGACTCTGTATTTAAAAAAAAAAAAAGAAAGAAAGAAAGAAGAGAAAACTTCTTGAAGAAGGTAATTGCCATCTGCACTATTCAGAAAAGTAAGAGCTACAGTTCCACCAGGACAGCCACCATTAATTTCTCCAAATGGTGAATGAACCTGTGAACTAACACATTCTGTGGCACAAGGCCCAGTCTCGTAACACTCCAGCTCCTCACAGGGGAAAAAAAAATAGCTTGACTCTCTCTACTCCCAGCAATGCCACATCCCTGGTACTGTCTACAAAGCATGGCCCAGAGTCCACCAGATAAGAACAGTGTCACTTAAAAAGTAGTTTCTCGGGCAGCGCCTGGAAAAAAAAAAATGTAATTCCTGAATGGCAGCCTCAGCCTCACCTGGGAGCTTGCTAAAAAGGAAAATTCTTGGGCCTTGATCTGGCCTTTCTGAAGCAGCATCTATTTTTTAACAAGCCCCCAGAAGACTCCTGTGCACTCTCAAGTTAGAGAGGCCCTGATGGAGGCTAGACGCGCCTGGGAGTGGTTTGAGTGGTGTGCCCAAGGCCACAGGGAAAGTCCGTGTAGAACCAGTGTCAAAGTCTCTCCTCTGACCACCCCCCTACATCAGTTCCAGCTGTGCTGCCACACAGTGTGTTTGATGTGTTTTCTCATCGCCACAGAACCCACCTGACAATAGGTAGCAGCCTCTGTCTTGCTCCCACGAGATGTTGTCATGGCTGAGACCCTGTAGAGCCTCCTTCAAAAGAAAGCCCCTGGCTTCCACACCAGCCTTTATTTAGGGAGGTGAGGGGGTGGTCAGGGTTAGTCTCTGACACTTCCAGTCACTAACCTCAGTTCCCAATCTCAAGGGGCTTCTCTGTCCTGTTTTTCAAACCAAGACTCTGACAGAGCACAACTCCTGGATGCCACATCACTTTCCCTCCCTGCTCAACTCCAGCAGCAAAACAAGTCCTGGTGGAGAGAGTACAGCCTTTCAGGTCACAAAGACCTGGGTGCAAAAATCCATTTCACTACTCCCAAGCTGTGTGATCTTGGGCAGGTTGCTTAACCTCTCTGGGCTGCATTTTCTTCAATAGTAAAATGAAGATGATACTATCTAGCTCAAAACTTGATAAAATAAAAGGCATCTAATACATTGTCCCCTTCTCTGACCACTTGCTCTTGCCCACAGCCCAGGCTGGGGCCCCTGTGTGCAGGGTCAGGTCTTCGGCATCTCTAGGCCCTGAGTGACAGGCCTCTCTTCTCGCTCCTTCCTGTCACTGCATTGGCTGAACCCACAGCCCAGCCCCCTTTCTGGGTTCACCTGCATGCTAAGGGATGTAGGTAGGGCCTAGGGCACATCTCCTGTGCCAGTTTGGTGGTCCAGAGGAAACCAAAGGAGACACAGGAAGGGCCGAGACCCACTGTCCTTTGCTGCTGGGCTGGAGTTGGCAGCCCCCAGGTGGTGCTGTTCTGGGTTGGCACCATCCACATCTTCCCCAAACTCACTCCGAGCCACTGTCTCCCACATCCTGTCAACACAGTGAAAAAGAACCAGGGAAGGCTTGTAGGGACCACATCTGAGAACAGCCCTTGCCTCCCCATCCACAGGGCAAACATCGCACACAAGCCACAGTCAGAGGACAAAGGGGAAACAGTGCAGCCTGAGGAAGATGTTGCTGGGGATTCAGTCCCCACCAGCGCCCCGTGACATTGCCTAAAACTAGGCCATTCAAGCTACATAATCTTTCCTGCTTCCTTTAAAAATGTGAATGTTCTAAGAGTATGAAGTTCCTCACAGTTCATTAGATATAAGCTGGCAAGACAGCATGGCAACCTAGCGAAGAGGTTCAAGACACACTCAGAAGCCTAGGAGATTAAAGCTCCCTGGCCAACGAGCCACTGTCCTCCCAGGCAAGAGTCCCTGCTGGAGTTCCACTCCTTGAACACTTCCAAGGATGCTCCCCTCTCTTTCAGAGTAAGCACAATCCTACTTCATAATCTCTGCTTTTTATTGAGCACATACAAGGCATTAAATATTTGATGTAATAGATTACCCAAATTAGCCCTCGCAAAACCCTACGAAACAGAAAATATTATTTTCTCCTTTTACAGATGAGGAACCTGAGGCTCAGAGGGAAGGTGGAAAATATTTGTTCCAGGTCACACAGCCAATAACATGAACCCAAGATTCCAGCTTGGCTCCCGTAGCACCGTGGTTAAGGCACCAGCCACGTACACCAAGGGTGGCAGGTTTGAACCCAGCCTGGGCCAGCTAAAAAACAGTGAACCCAAGATTCCTATTCAGATCTCCATAATGCCAATGTCATATTCATAGCCACTTGGTTAACAACTGTCATCACAAAGGTTTTTTCCCCTTTTGTAGTTGGGCTGCTTAACTATTAATTAATTTGTGGTTTAAAAGTAATCCTACCTCCCTACCATCTTCTCCACAAAATTACCACTTTGCCTATATTGCCCCTCGACAATGGAGATCAGACCCAAACACCCTGATTTCACTGGAGCTGGTCAATATGGAGGTTGATAAGACTACCACGCCCCTCATTCAACTCGCTCTGTCTGCTTTGATATAACATAAGACCACAGCACTCTCAGCAACCTCCCCCGACCCACACTGAGCTAACACTAGTATGAGAGGCTGCACTTGTTCACTCTAACGGCCTCCCAGAGGGGCCGCGAGTGGGCCTCCCCCTTCCTGATGGGGTCTCAGAATCAGGACCTGGTAGAGCAGCCTCTGGAATGTTCTCTGCGAGTTTTGGTTGTCCCTGCTGCTCTTCCTTTGCCTTGAGCCTATAAACTCCACATTCCTCATTAACAGCAGAGTCAATAATTGCTGTTCTTCAATAAGCAAGAGCCAGACCCATCCCCAGGCACCCCAGATGCCCCAGTCCTGTGTACTTTTCCAGAATGTATATTAAAAAAATAATAATTGCCTTCTCCAAAAGGCAGATTCATCCTCCTGACCTGTGTCTTTAGATTGCTCCTTAGCTCAAGTCAGAGGCCTGGAGCCAAAGGGCCTTCATGTGGATTTAGAAGGTTCTTTGCAGCCCATAAGGCAGCCCTCTTCAATCTTTCCCTGGTAAATGATATGAAAGTTTTCCCTAATTAGAGTCTCCCCTTTAAGTTCCGCAGACTGCTAATGAGTAAAGAAGAGGACACACTTGGGAGCCCTGAAGAAATTATTTGAAAGCAAAACCAAGTGGTCTCGGTAAAATATCACCATTTCAGTCAAAGAGTTCTTTTTTTTTTCTCTGATACACAACCACCTGACACAGCCCAGCTGGTGCATATTGAGAAATTAGAGACACTGGCTTTCTTCAGAGAAAACAGGCCTCTACTTTATATTCCTGGAGCTTCTTTTCCTTGGCAAACTGTCTCCTTATCAATTTGACCCTTCTCTGAACCCTGATCTCTCTCGGCAAGGAAGGAGCTGATATCTCCTTTTGCACAATGCTCTCCCAGTGGTCCAGAGAGGGTAACTGAATTGCTTAAAGTGCACAGTAAGTTTACAACAGGACGAGAAAGGAACGCTATGGCTACAGATTCTGGGTCATTTCATTTTATCGCTAATAATCCTGACTGCTCATGTGTGACAGTAACGAAGCTTTATGGGCACTGACTCATTAATTTAGTCCTTTGCCAAATAGTTATTCAGTTTAAACAAAGTCCAAACAAAAGCCCTGCTCTCCTGAAGCTTCCATTCCAGCTAGGGAACCAACAGTAGACAGATATGCAAGACAAAGTAGATATTTCCTTCCTGCTCAGTGCCATGAAGGAAAGCTCCTCAGAGTAAGGGAAATGCTTCAGAAGGGGGGCTGAGAACCCTAGTTAGAAAGAGAGACCAGGGTGGTTTTCAGGAGAAGGCAGATTTGAGCAGAGATTTGTTAAGCACAGAGGCAAGCTGTGCAGTTATCCAGGGGAAAAGCATTCCAGGCAGAGAAATCAGCAGGTTCAAAGGCCCTGAGTCAGGAGCATCTGCAGGAACAGCAGGGAAGCTGGCAGGCTGCCGGCAGAGTGCATGCTGGGAGCAGATCTGCAAGGGTGTGGCAGCCCTGGCCGGGACTTTAGATTTTGCATTCCCAGTTGCCTGCAGGGAGATAACAAGTTCAGACTTCAGTTTTAAAGGGCTTATCTGGCCACTCTCTGGGGAATAGACCGCCAGGGTCAACAGAGAATCTGGGAGTTGTGGAAGAGGCAGATGAGGTCATCAAATCCTTCAGCAACCCTGTAAGATAAGTTCTGTGACCATGGAGCACTTGAGGCTCAGAGAGAACACAGAACTCGCTTCAGATCTCCTGCCACGGCACGGACAGGTTGGGAGAGAACCCACAATTGACCAAAGACTAGCCCAGGACCGAAAGCTCAAAGACAGAAAGACACCAAGTGAAAGGCCCCTGGCTACTGCCTCTAAGGCACGAAAGCAAGGGGGCTTGCTCCACACCCCACCCCCACCCCCGGAGCCTCCATTTACTTGAGAACCACTGTTCACTGGGGCCTGACTGTGTCCCAAGCTCAGACCAGAGCTTTGACACACAGGAGCTCATTTAATCCTCACTGCAGCTCAGGGATCCGGGTATTATTATCCCAGTGTTAGCAGATGAAAAAGATCTCATTTTCTCAGTGGAGACAGTGAAAACATTCCAAAGCTGCTTTGGGGTTTAATTCACAGAAACCTCAGTATTTAATCTACTAAACCAGAAAGTAATCCCCTCTTTGGCTGGCCCTGGGAGCCTGGGTCTGCCCACAGTCGTCAGAGCAAATTGGTAGCTCACACTTGCACACGTGTGCACCCACACACATTTCGGGATCCAAACCCAGTCCATCCCTGGGCCATCTGAGTGACGCCTGCCCCCTCTATGAATGTGACTCTAATGCTCCCCCTCCCTGCTGCCACCCAAGCCCCTCTCCCTCCTCTGCCCACACAGCCAACGCTGGCAGCAATAATGAGGTCACACCTCTTCCAACCTCACAAAACACTGTGCCCTCCAGCCTAGATCTCTCTCTTCCCTGACCCTCAGTTGCCTCCTGACCTCCCAGAGCTATAACTCCCTTTTTCCAAGATCCAATATAGCCAATCTGACAAGCTGGCAGGAAGCTATCGATACCAAATTCTCAGGTAATCCCTTTGTCTTTGGGACTTTCTCAGACAATTGTTTGGTGGTAGGCAGGGAGGATAATGGAGAAGGCTGCTGGGTGTGACAGGCAGAGAGAGAGGGGATTCCCATCCGAAGTTTAGTGGTGCTTCCTAAAATTCTACTATCTCAAGACTCCTGATCTTGGAGATAAATTCAACCTGACAATTATTTTGTCAGTGTTTATTATGTGCCAGGAATGCTGCCTAAGTTTCTCACTGTCTAGCAGGGAATCAGGGTGTAGACAATGAGGATGACCACATAGTCCGTGCAATGCTAGAATATGCTGTGGGAGGGTTGGGGAGGAAGGGGTTACATCTCTCCTGGGAGCACCGGTGCAGGTTTCTGGGTTTGAAGTATAAATATGAATATATTTTCGTGGCTGATAAAGAGGGGAGGGCTATCCAGGCAGGAGAAACTATGAGGTCAAAGGCAAAGAGGCACGGGGTCTGGGTCTTGGGAGCACCTGTCAGTGCTCCTGGACAGGAGAGGTGGACAGAAGCACGAGGATTTGTTCTCTGCTGCAGTGTTCACATCCTGAGTGTCGTCCTCCTCCGCAAACTCCACATTCCAGCATCCCTCCCATCCTAGAATCCCCCCCTCCCCGCCCCGGGGTAAGAAGGTACAGCAGAAACTATGGGGGCTTCAGCAAGGCCATGGGTTTCTGATGGGGTCACAATTATGCTCATAAACTTTCCAGGCTCCCGGTACCCAGAGAATCGAGTTCATAGGAAAAAATAAACACTAGAGGCCCCTGCTAAGTTCCTAGCCGTCTCTCTGACTCTGACCCTTCCCCAAACTCTGCTGCCTTCTCTGGAAAGTTGTCCTTTATCCTGGGGAGGGCTCCTTCTCTCCCCCGGGGTTTTAGCCTGGTATCTCTCTTATGGCACTGTCCTGTTCCCTGCTGTATTAAACACACCCCCCTCCCCATGGCCCAGTGGGGAAAATTAAAGGCTCAGGGGTCCCCACAACTTGGAGGCTGCAGTGGAGATGAGTGGGCCGCAGGCAGTGCCGTGTAGTAGTTAGGGCCATGGGCTCCAGAGGCAAGGTTCTCAGCCCTGCAGAACACAGGGTGCAGTCTGTGGTGTCATCATCAAGTGCTGTCTCCAGGTCTCACACCTAGATCCTGCGTTAATTGATGTAGCACAGACTCTGGACATGGATAATTTGGTCAAAGCTCTCCAGCTGGTGCTAACATTACTGCAAACCACCAGACTAGTGCCTGACCATAGAGTCCAAGTTCCTGCTCCACCTTTGACACTGTAAAAAGGGAGAATGCACATCTCCCTCTGAGGACTTCAACAAGACAACACACACCAGGCTCTCAGCATCTGAGGCAGGGAGTACCTCCTAAGAACTCTTGTTAGTAGGGACCAATGGGGATGCTTCCTAGGCCGGGTGTGCTAAAGCCAGTTCTGTATCCCCTGCAAAGCCCACCACAAAAGAGGCACCTCAATTGGAATCACTTAACTGAGCTCCAAAGGCACTGCCCAGGCAGAGCTCAGCCCCAGCCAGCTCCCGCTGAGACTTCCCTGAGGACTCGACCGCGGTCCTCCTGGGCAGGCTGGCAACCTGGATCTTCTCCAGCACCGTTTTAAGACCAGCTCCAGTGCAAACAGGTGAGAGCTCAAGGGAACCCCAGGACCCCTCCATCTCCTCCCTTCCTCCTCATAGGTGATTTCCCTGTCATAGACCCTCCTGTCACCCCTGGAGTGTCACTGGTGAGTTCTCAGGCTGTGACTCCTCCAACACTGGGAGGAAACCCATAAAGGAGAGCTGTCCTGCCTTTGGGGCCTCTCTGGTCAGACCACCTAAAGAACTGGGTGAGCTGTGCTCCTCTCAGCCTTTCCCAGGCTCCTGCCAATCCCAAACCTGCATGTCAGCACCCTGGAAACTGAGCCTTCATTTTCCAGGAAGGCGATGAGATGCCCACGGGCCTTCTGCTGTTGCATTGATTGAGAACTATAAAATTCACGAACATGGACGAGTTAAACTGCGATTGCCAGGAACTTGCTTCCTTGTTGCTAAGGCTTTACAGAAAAATCAAAAGAAATTTCTGTAGGGAAAAAGGAAATCTTCCATCTCGCTCTTCATCTCTCTGACCAGCCTTCTCCTTACTCCAGCTCACCCAGAGGAGAAATCCTAGTCTACCAGGTGGAGCCACGTTTACTAATCAGCAGAGTCACTGTGCAGGGGCCCTCTCTCTGCTTCCAGTGGCCTCTTGGCCCGTTAGTAGGGGACCAGTGGTTGCCCCTCAGCAGGCCCTGATAATTTTCTCTCTTTTTTCTTACCTGTGGTCCATGAACCATTGTTAGACTATGAACTGGTTTTTACTGGCCTGTGATGAGCTAAGAAGGTTATGCCAGAAGGTAAATTGGCTGTGTCACTAGCATATTGTTTGGTTCAGCTGGAATATTTTTCATAGCAAAGATTTTCTTGATGAAGGAAGCAGGGTGCTGAGTTATGGTCTCCACATGGTGGTTCTCTCATGACAAGTGAGCAATGGTTTGTGGAAGGCCTACATGGGGGGTGCTGTGCTTTAGGACAGCCACCTCTTCACATTTGGGAACTAGCTGATAATGTAGTTTGGATTTCAGCTTAGATGGAGAGGTAGAAGGCCCCCTGTGTCCCTGCCCTGCCATCCCAGGCCTCTGCGCTGGAAGGTACCAGACTTGTCCCAGCTCGTGGTGAAGAGGTGTTGCTGTTATCCCCTGGGTCTATCCACCCCCGGTAGCCTACCTGAAAGGAGCAGTGATTGGCCAGTCAGAATTCAGGCTCAAATACAATCTTATCCCTCCAATGTTCCAAACAAATTGCATTTGTATTTTAAAATTTACTGATAGATATTGTGTCCGACGTTACCAAGAAGGAGCCAACAGGTTTCAGATGGAGTCTCCATGTCAGGCAGAATCCTTGCTTGCAGTTAGACACAGGAGACCAAAAGCTCAGGAAATATTCTGAAAAACTCCCAACCCCAGGACATTTCTAGCCCGTGGAGGTTTACAGAGAAAGCCACTGGCTTAGGCAGCCTACCTGGTTTTCGAGGGACTGCAGCTAAGTGCTCGGTTTTCTCACTGCTCGCTGTAATGACCAATGGGGATGCTTCCTGACCTAGAGTGACAACCACAAACTCTCACTAGCATGTTGTGCTTACCCTTTTCATGGTTGTGGTTCTTTTAGGTTCTGTAGTCTCTCAGAAAGCTTGTTTCTGCGCTGAATAAATGAATAACTCTAGAATGTTGCCAAGACTCAATTTCCCCATCCGTGAAATGGGAGCAAAAGTAGACACCACAGAGAGGCATGTGTGTGGGTTCTTTGTAGGGAAGAACTTTCTTCAGAGGATCCCAGGAAGGGCTGCCTGAAGCTGGGCTGACTCTCTGAGGCATTGGCACAGCAGCTGGATGTCTCCCAGAGAGGAAGGTGGGTAAGGAGAGCTGGAGGCTCCTAAAATCCTTTCCAAAAAAGCTGGCAAATCTCTGTCCTGCACCACCTTTCTGAAAGCCAGGAGATCTCAACAATCAGAGTTACAGAGAAGCATTTTGTTTTGATTTGTTTTGTTTTGTTTTCTTAGGAGACAAGTCTTACTCTGTCACCCAGGCTGGTGTTCAGTAACACAATCATAACTCATTGCAGCCTTGAACTCCTGGGTTCAAGTGAGCCTCCCAAGTAGCTAGGACTATCAGTACATACCACCACATCCAGCTAATTCTTCTTATTTTTCTGTAAAGATAAGGTCTCATCATGTCATCCAGGCTGGTCTTGAACTCCTAACCTTAAGAGATCCTTCTGCCTTGGCCTCCCAAAATGCAGAGACTACAGGCATGAACCACTATGCCCAGCCCTCACCAGCATTTAACCAGACATTCTAGCCCCTATGTCCCCATGGCCTGCTGTGGTTTGAGGGGCCCATGCATGTATGCTACTCATTTTCACTTACGTTTACTCAACTCATTAGCATGCTGCATGTAATGATGCCCAAGTTGCTAAGGGGCCTGCAGTGTGGCTTCCTGCCTCCACACCTATGCTGGGCCAGTCAAACATCTCCAGAGGAAAGTGACACAGACCCAAGTTACAATAAAATTACCAGCACCTTCAGCCATGAACCCCACACCCACAACTGCTATGCATGCACAGTGAGAAGGAGGGGGCCAAAGGCATCATCCTACCCCCAGTGCCAGCTCTGGTAGCTCCTGGGAGCTGCCATAACAAAGCTCCACCAAATGAGGAGCTTAGAACAATGGGAATTTGTTCTCTCATGGCTCTAAAGACCACAAACCAAGGAGTTGGCAGAACCACAGTCTTTCCAAAGGTTCTAGGGAAGAACCCGGCCTTTTCTTTTCCAGCTTCTGGTGGTTCCAAGGGTTCCGTGGCTTGTGGCTGCGCCACTCTAATCTCTGCCTCTGTCTACAAGCGGCCTTCTCCTATTCTGTCTTTTACAAGGACAGCTGTTATTGGATTTGGGCCATCCAGAATGCTCTCAAAATGTCATCATAAAGACCCTTTTGCCAAAGAAGGTCACATTCAGAGATTCCAGGGACTAAGTTGTGGGCATGTCTTTTGGGGGGGCCACCATTCCCTACACCAGCTTAAAGCCATCAACACTGCTCCAGTCTGAATGTTCATGTCCCCCAAAATGCTTGTATTGAAATCCTAACCCGCAACATGATAGCATTAGGAGGTGGGACCTTGGGGAAGGTGACTAGATGATTGAGCCCTGCCTTCATGACTGGGATTAGTGTTCTAATAAAGGGACCTCAAAAGCTCATTTGGCCCTTACGTCATGTGAGGACACAGGAAGAGCTTCCATCTAAGAAGCAGGTCCTGACCAGACACTGAGCCTGTTGGTGCATTGGGTTTGGACTTCACAGCCTCCAAAACTATGAAAAATAAATTTCCATCATTTATATGCCACCCAGTGTGTAGTAAGTTGATATAGCAGCCAAGACTGACTAGGAAAAACAGCAAGAACAGCACCTAATATATGGTCAAGATTGAATGAATATAATGACTGACAAGTAAGTTCACAAACTCATCTTCAAAAAAGTGCTCCATACTTCTAAATATCCCTATGGCACCTTCTAAATATTCTCCTTGGGTAGCTATGTACTCATGCCAGTGCCTAGTCCATCCTTCAAAGCAATGTTGGAACTCTTCCAAAATGGTCATCAAAGCTATTGTCATATTACCCTTGGTATCCTGAATGTCATCAAAATGTCTTTCGTTCAATATTTTCTTTATCTCTTTGTAAAGAAAAAAGTCATTGGAGGCCGTATATGGTGAGTAGGAAGGGTATTCCAATATAGTTATTTGTTTACTGGCTATAAACTCCCTCACAGACAGTCCCGTGGGAGCTAATCAACTGTCATGATACAAGAGCCATGAGTTGTCGGCCAAAATTTTCAGTTGAGATTTTCCTGTTTCTCTGTTGATGTTTCTCTACACTTCTCATAGTCAGCTGATGAGTCCCATGCACAATTTGATTAAGTTTTGAAAGATTTTCATCAGTTCTCTGGTGGTCACCGGTTACCCTGACCTCTCTTCATCAGTGATGTTTTCTCTGCCGTCAAAAAAACATTCAGTCCATTTATTTGCTACCATTTTCTTCATGGCATTATCCCCATAACCATGGACTACATGTGCCTGATTTTACTTTCACTCTGACAGGTTTAAAAAGCAACTTACGACTATTCATTGCTCTGATTCAAGCTCCAACATTCTCACAACAACACACAAAAACACACAACAATAACGAACATCACTCAACAAGACACCATCACACATGGACATTAACACAACTGTGAGACACTGATATACCAATGTTATTAAACCTCACTGACTTGTTTGTACAGTGCTGCTGACTAAGCACACAAAGGCAAGTTTGTGAACTTAATTGTCAGGCCAAGTATTGTTGAATGCAAGAATGAGTCTGCTTTGATTACTTCAAGGACATTGCCCAGTGCCTGCCATGAATGAGACCCTGGGGCAGCTGCTGAGAACATTAAATGAGCGTGACACAAACTGACTTTGAGGAGCTCAATTTAAAGGGAAAGATAGACTCAAACAGAGCAGTGTGAATTTCAGCTTCAACTCCCATAAACTGGGCAGCCATGAAACACAGCCTTCCTTCTCTGTCTCTACAACAAAGAAATACCTATGTCCCCAAGGGGAGTAAAGAGTTGTGATGTTTCCTTACTTGTGGGGTGGGGCTGGGCACAGGCCCGTAGAGACTGACCTTTTTCTGCCTCAGAAAAGTGGGTCCATAGTACGCACAGCCAAGGTCATCTACACCATTCTCTGTCCCTTCTGCCCAAAGTACTCGCTCCAAGCCCCCGGAATTGGAGAGCTACCACGGCTGACATAGAGGATGCCTGGCTTCTGCACCCCCTGCGCCCACTCAGTCCTCATGTCGCCTGCTCCCAAGTGGGCTACGGCCTGGGTGGTAATCAGAGATTCCAGCGGAGCCTTTGATGCCGCAGCCGGCGCGGCGAGCCGGGCACTGTTTGAAGTGCCTTCCTGTGTAATAAGGATTTCTAATTCACTTGAACCAAAGCAACATTTGCAGTAAAGATCATTTTTGGAATGAAAAATAAATTGTGACTGGAGGGTCTGGGTTTGTTTCAAAAAGGGAGATCACCCACAAGCATCTCGCTCTCTAAGAAGCCACCCGCCCACGTGTTTTGAGATGGAGAGCACGCCACTCAGAATTTCAAAGTGCTGTTAATTAAGAGCAGTTTATTAAAATGTCAATCTTTTAAACCAAAACAACTCTCTTCCCTTGCTTGCTGAGTGGGCTTTCCAGTCACTCTCCCCATCCCAAATAATATCATGAAAAAGTGTCTGTCTACACAGGGCCCCTAAGAGCAAGGGCTGAACTGCTCCCAAGAACAGCGCTTAGCACCTGTCCTCCTGCTGAAAGCCACCCCCATGGAGTCTGCCTTTCAATAGACAGGACAGGCCAGGGACTAAGTGTATGGACTCAGGAGTCAGACTGCCTGGGCCGTAATTCTGTCCCTAACTCACCAGCTATGACCTTGAGCAAATATTTACCCTTTTGTGCCTCAATGTCATCTTCTATAAAAAGGAGTAATAATTGCAATTCAGTCAGGTCTCCGTATGTGAAGTCTGCATCCATGGATTTAACCAATCACGTATCTAAAATATCCCTCCTCCCAAATTGCACCTGTACTGAACATGTTCAAGTTTTTTAATGTTTTTTTTTATCATTATTCCCTAAATAATACAGTAGAACAGGTATTATAGTTACATAGCATTCACATTGTAGTAGGTATTATTAGAAATCTAGAGATGATTTAAGATATACAGGAGGATGTAAACAGATATTATGAGACAATTTTATATCAAGGACTTGAGCGTATATAGATTTTTATATGATTTATTGGTCCTAGAACCAATGAATCCCCCAGGGACGCTGAGGGAAGACTGTACCTATCTTATAGGCTGTTGGCAGGATCAGATGCAAGATGATATGTGTAAAGTTCTTAGACAGATGCCTAGCACGTTGTAAGTGCTAAAGGGGCATTGGCGCTGCTATAGCCCCAAGTCCCCACCCATAGGCGCTAAGTCTTGCCTCTTTCTTTACAAGAGACACTTTCAAGGCAGGGAAGGAGCCCTCTTCCGCGATGCCAGCAATCAAGATCTAGCACACAGTAAGTTCAAAGTAGATGTCTGTTCAATAAACAAGTCCATAAATGAATGCATGCGCGCAGCCTGCCCACTCACGCAGCCTTGGTGAACAGGACAGGTTGGCTGCCCTGCAGGAATTCATGCTCTGATGGCTACCAAATAGCACCGGGCTGTGTGGCGGCTCCAGTGATCCCTGCCTGCTGGCACTCACTCCCTGTGTCGGCTCTGCCCCTCCAATGTGGGCTAGAGTTGCAGACATGCTTCTATTAAAGGGCTACTACCGAAGTGATGGAATGTCACTTGTGTGATTAAGTTATAAAGACCGTGACTTCCCTTTCTCTGGAGTTCTCTTGCCTTCTCTGCTTGCTGGCTTTGATGAAACAAGCTGCCACGTTAGAGAGGCCCACGTGACAAAGAGCCACCAAGAGCAGCCTTTGGCCAACAGCCAGCAAGAAGCAGAATCCATGGGAGTGATACGAGGAGCAGCGGCCGTGGGGGTGAGCTGGGAGCTGCTCCTTCCCTGGTCGAGGTTTGAGATGACCACAGTCCCAGCCAATACCTTGACTGCAGCCTGTGAGGGACCCTGAGGCTCAGGACACAGTTGAACTGCACCTGGGTTCCTGGTTCATAGAAACTATGAGATAAAAATGTGTTGTTTCAAGCCACTAATTTGGGGGTTAATTTGTTGCTTAGTAATAAGTAACTAATACGGGTGGTAGGAACAGAAGAATCTTGGGGAGGGCGGCTGCTTTGTCATCTGCTTGCTCTTTCATCAGTCACACTGGAGCTCGAGGGACCCCCGAGAAAGAAGAACATTCAAGTCAAGTGGGTCTGGGTTTGAGTTCCAGCTGCATCACTCTCTGACGTGTGACTGAGAGAGCGCTCCCTGATCACCCCAGGCCTCTGTCTTCTCTTGTAAAGGAGGCTCACCACGCCTAACCCAGCATGTGCTAGAAAGACGTAAGAAGCATCTGACATGGAATTCCAGACCCTCCAAGGTAGAAGCACCTGGGGAGAGCTGTGCCCTTACTCTGATGGTCACCTGAGGCTCCCAGGTGTCCCTGTAATGATTCAACACATAATCTCAGGGTACCTACTGTGTGCTAGGCACTGTGCTAAGCATCAGGATACAGCAGGAGACAGAACCGCATGGTCCCTGAGCACTCCTTACATAGCTGACTTTCTAGTGCAGAGACCAGCATTGCACTAGCCAGGGCAAGGTGAGCTGCAAGAACAGAAGTCCAGGGGCACTGGGAGGGTGGAACAAAAGGAGGGGGTGGGGGGAGTCAAAGCACAGGTCTCCCCAAAGAAGTGGCCTTGGGCTCTGAATTAGAGGATCAGTGGAGTTATTGGCATGAAGAATACAGCAGAAGGACCAAAGAACCAGGGGAGAAAACAGCAGGGCAAGTTCTTACTAAAGAATTTTTTATTTAGCACATACTGTGTGCCAGACACTGTTCTCAGTGCTAAGGATCCATAAATCCAAACAGCACATTTCCTCCCTCAAGAAGCTTACTTTTTAATGGAGGAATTGTCTTTTCCAAATAAGAAATAATTTAGGAAAATTCTCAAGGGATAACATTTGAACTGAGGCCTTAGTGGGGTGAAGGAATGAGGTATCTGAAGAACTCGGGGAGCAGTATTCACTGAAGGGGACACAGCAGGTGCAATGGTCCTTCAGCCATTCCAGTGATGTGGCTTCTAGAACCAGCAGGAAGGTTAATGAGCTGGATCGGAGGAGACCAGGAGGAAACATCCAGAAATAAGGTGGGTGAGGTGACAGGGAGAGCCTGCAGGGCCCTCCAGGCCATGCAGAGGCATTTGGACCTTTTATTCTGAGGCCGACAGGAACTGCTAAAGGATCATGAGATTTGCAAACAATCCTCATAGAGAAGGAGTGTGGGGGGTGGGGTGGGCAGGAGGCCAGGAAGGAAGCCCCAATAGGGCGACAGCTGTATGTCAGAGGGCTCACCTAGCCAGTAACCCCCAACCCGGAGCCCACACTGGTCTCTGGCCAAGTCACCCCTGCCCTGGAATACTCCTCCCACAGAGGATCCCAGATGGTCAGGGAAAACTCAAAAGTGTCCCCAGACCTCCCTCATAGGACTGCCCTGTCCCCACCACAGACCTGCCACCAAAATCTTTACAGTAAGGACAGCAACACCAACTCTGGAGACTAAAGGCCAGGGTTCAACATTTGAGCCTCAGGTCCCTCAACAGTCATGCAGGCCTGGACTGCAGGATTCAGGGGGCTGTCGTGGAGGTCAAATAGATGCCCGCAATCAGCGTCAGTGATTACAGGATTACAGAGCCCACAGGCTGCTTGTCTCCGGGCTATGGGACCTGCTCAGCAGCAAGCTTCAAATCCCCAGGGCTTAGAAAAGCAAGTGATAAATGATGTCCCCCACACCCAGTGCTTCAACCCAGTCTGGCCTGACTGAACAGGTCCCGAGGGTTTCTTGAGCACCCTGGTCTGCCTTGGGCCTGATGCGCCCCCTCCAGGTGTGCTCTGGAGTTGCCCCGCAGCACACTGCAAGCTGGGCCAAGCGGGCCGGGCACCAGCTGTTCCAGATCGTGACACTGGCCCCCAGTGGCCATCTTTTCAGCAAGGCTGTCCTGGAGCCAGGGCCCAGGGAGGATTGAGATTGTCTCCACACTGTCGCTGATGGACCCTAACTCCCAACCAGCCCTCAATAGCTGCACCTTCAACAAATGCATGACTAAACGTGGTCATGCACTAAGCACCATTTGTCAACCAAGGACCACATACGCATCAGGGGTCATATAGATTATAATTCCACGTTCTGCTGTGCTTTCTCTCTGTTTAGATACACAGGTACTCACCAAAGAATGACAACTGCCTATAGTATTCAGCACAGTAACCCAGGATACAGGACTCAGAGCAATAGGGCATCCTATACAGCCTAGGTGTGTGGGAGACTAGTCCACGCAGGTTCGGTAAGTGCACTGTATGATGTTTGCACAAGGAAGACAGGTGCATTGCTCAGAACCACATCCCCAGCGTAAAGCCATGCGTGACTGTACCTGAATGAGTGGCCGAGCAGTGGAAATGGATGTGTCCTCACCAATCTCTGGGTTTCTTAAGGACGTTCATTCATTCAATCATTCAGACGTCCATTGCGTGTGGGTCTTCACCACAGCTCCTCCAGATCCAAGCTGTCCCCACTGTCCAGGAGGCTGAGCTGCATGGACCACATTATTCAGGTACCCTTGTTGTCTGACTGCAGGAGACCAGAGAGGGAGAGCAGAGAGAGAGCTCTGTCTTACTGGGCTGCAACTACCCAACAGGTGTAACCCCTGTCTCACACCTGGGAGCAGCAACCACCCAACTGGTGGGCTGTAGGGCGCTTCCCTCTTGGTCATTTCCCCTAACCACACACAGTCACTAGTCTTTCTATTAAATTCTCTCCAACCCCCTTGGAGGAGGTGCTGGCACTCAGTTCCTGCCAGGCCCCTGAGCCACATAGCCCGCTCTGTCCCAGTCACTCCTCTAGGCACAGAAGCAAGGGCGGAAGGATTCCTGCATTCGGGGAACTTACAATTTATTGAGAAGAGACTGATGAGAAATGTGATCAATCAGTATAACCCGAGAGAGAGCAGTATGCGGGAAGGGAAGGAGGAGTGTTGCCATTTTAGGGATGGAGGCAAAGGAGGCATCACTGAGAGCATGACAACAAGGAATGACCCGAGTGGAGGGGCATCAGATGAGGGGGAGGCAGTGCAAAGGCCCTGGGGCAGGCATGTGTCCTCCACGACCAAGGACTAAAGTGGAGACACAGTCTAGCCTCTTCTCTCTTACAGGCCCGGCCCTCTGTAGGCATCCGTGAATAGTGCTTGTGGATGAAAAAGGGAAAGAAGGGAAGGTGAGAAGGAAGGAAAGAAGCAGCTCTGGTGAGTGGGGCACACTCGCTGGGCAGTGCTGGGGTTACTGTGCCAACCACAGGAGCCTCCCTTGGGTCTCCAACCATCATTTGGCCAGCTGTGCTCCTGGTGCCTCATGCATCTCGGGCTGGGGGTCATTCCTAGCTAAGAGCCCCACCCCACTGCTCATTAACATCCCCCAGGCCTTCTCTCCTTAGAGCTGTCCTTGGAGGACACTCCCTACCTCCACAACCAGACAATCCAGTCTGGAGAGCTGACCCACGATGGACACCTGGGAGCCCAGGCTGGGGAGAAGCCCAGCACCCAGCAGACCCTATTCTGCAGCCCAAGGTCTGCCCTCCTCCGCAGGCCCCTGTCCCGGGCTCTCAGCTGACCACAGGCAAAGAGGGGAAGGGCAGGCCCAGCAGGGAGGGCGGCAGAGGGCAGCCCTGCCCTGCCCCTGGGAAGCCCATCCCAGGGGAGTCTCTCTCCCTTTGGTGATTGTTTCCCAGGCTCCCTGGAGCCAGAGAAGGATGGAATGTTCTTATCGCTTTCCAGAGGGAAGGCTTTCTTCTTCCTTCACAAAAATGTTAAGCTTCATAATCCGATAGGGAACCTGGACAGGCTGCAGCTGGCGACCAGGGTCCTACTTCTGGGAACTGTGGGAGAGGGAGGGGAGGGAGGGGATGATGAGTCCTGTTGAGCAACACCAGGACAGCGAGACCAGGGTGAGGATAGGGGACAGGCAGGCCCACTACCCCTGCGACAAAGGGGGGAACTTTAGCGATAACTGTCAGATCCCAAGACTGAAAAAGACGTCCTTCCCCCACCACCCCACCCTACCCCATGAAGAGCCTGACCTCAGTTGCTGGCCTGCTGCAGACGACACCTTCAGGTTGACACCCGACTACAGGTCTCAACCAGGGAGTAGGCTCGCTGTCCACGGGATATGCCCTTGCATCCCTTGTGGGAAGCTGGCTTTTTAAATGTGGACTGGCTTTTTAAAATCAACACCATATCGTGGACCTGTTCCCTGAACAGATTCTCTTCATCCTTAGATAGACATACAAGTACGTTTATATATGTAGATTTAAAAAATTAACCATCATCATCTAAGCGGGGTTTCAGATAAGAAGACTCTTCACTTTCTAATTTATAGATTTATATATTGCTTGAATTTTTATAGAGTACACACTACGTGTTTGATTAAAAAACAAGGACCTTTCTACTTTGGAATTAAGCAGAACATATTGCTTGAAAAAAGAAAGTTCTTGGTGTGGTGGAGCGGGGGATCAACTGAGGAAAAAGACAATATTTCATGTTGGTTGGAGAGGAGTACGTGTGGGAGAAAACACGCCTGGCACACCCCAAGGTAGCCCACACCAGGGAAAGCCTTCCCAGCCAGAACACCAAGTCACCTGGCCACAGAGCCTGCACTTCTGGCAGTTTCAAAGTCAAGCCAGCAGGGCTAGTAGGCATTCTCCGTGCAACCCAGCCTGCATTATCTGGGGAAGATGCACATCGCCTGGCCCAGATGTGCTGTTATCAGTGCAAACTCGGTGGGGGGAGGGAGCTCAGCCAACTCTGAGGGCCCCACCTCTCTTATGCTCACAAGACAGACCCTGAGGCCACCCCACACTGCAGGGTCAAGCAGAGAAGAGCTTTCTGTGCACCTGCTCAAAGCTTAGATGTACTCAAATTCCCAAATTAAAACATTTAAACCTGACCAGTGAGGAGGGTGGGGATGGAGTCTCTTCCTCTGAGAGTGGTACCTTTCCTACAGGTGACATGGTTCCACAGGTTTGCAGGGCAGAGGAGGCAGGAACACCCAACTATAGGTCTCCACAGAGGAAACCGTGTGGGAATAAGGAGAAACTGAGACTAGAGGGGAAAGCAGGTATCTGGGTATCCTGGGCTTACCCATTCCTGCCCTTCGGAGACAAAAAAAAAAAAATACCTCTGTGCTAGTCTTTTGAGAGGGGCTCTGCACACATCTACAATGGTCATTTGTCACCCTTGAGCATCCCCTCTGTGTCTGGGAGATTCCCCCCTTGGAGTCCTAGTAGGAGGCAGAGACCAGCTCTTTCTATGGCAGCTAGACCTCCACTTTCTCAGGCTTCTTGCTGCTGAAACTCAAGTTCAAGATCTCACTCTTCTCACCTGACTCGTCACATCACACTGAGGCATAAAGTAGTGGAGTAGAAGACACCCCCAGGGACCCACACTAGTGACGGCAGCAGAAGCCACCACACCCGAGCTCCAGAAGAGCCAGGACTAAGGTTTTGGGGCACAGTACTTGGTGCTGGTGGTGACACAGCGCTGTGCTGGCTGCTGTGTCAGTGATGGCCTAGGTGCTCTTTCCCTCGACCGGTCAATTCTGCAAAATGATTTTGGATGTCGCTCCTGGCTGTGGGGCCTCGAGGCCAGGAGCTCTAAGGCTCTACACATTCTGCAAGTTTCCCAACACCCTTTTAATAAATCTTCAGTTTACCCAAGGTAGGTTTGTTGTTTTCTATGTTTGTAAGGGAGAAGCCAGGTGTGAATCCGAGGTCTGTACGTGCTCCGTCAGATGAGAGTCGGGAAGGCAGGAGGGTCTCAAGAAGAGACAGCAGCTGCTCCAAGTTCCCATAGATGTGTCACCCCATGGAGAACTAAGCACTGCCCATTGGTTACCAGCATCAGCAGAGAGGACCTCTCACCTTCCCCTACCCTCTCCCGTGCTCTGGAAGCAATAAGACTTCCTCCAGGGTGGCATCTGGGATGGCACAGACCCCAGGTTGTGTGGCCCAGGTGAGCTAACTTCCCCACGGCAGCACCCCCTGTGCACGAGCCCCCGAAGCATTCACAGCGCCCTCTGTGAACCGGGCATTTCCTCCAGTGATGGGTCCCACAGAGCCCTGGAGTATGACAGCGCCCTGGAATTGCACAGCACCGGATGGTGGCCCTGCCTGTCGGGGTGATGGAGAAATGAGTTTGGAGTTAAGAGCTGCTCCAGGAGTACAAACTGGCTGGGGGTACAGAAAGAGTTTGCTGTCATCGGAGCGGCCCTGCCTCCCAGGCTCTCGCCCCTCGGCATCCACGTCTCTGGGTCCTGTCCCAGACATCACAGCCCGAGACCCACACCATCCCACTTCCCTTGGCCTGAGCAGCCCCTCCACCCCCCACACACACCCTTCCTTTGCTGCCTCCCCCCATTGGAATGCCTGCCTGGGGGCTTCTGTTTTGAAGCAAGTGTTGGAAGGGGCTAGCCGATTAGGGACTGTGCGTGAGCCCACCCATGCCGACAAGCATATGCCCCATCTCTGGGGAGGCTGGCGGAGCCTGAGATGCCATCAGCAGCTCCTCCCACTTGTTCTACCCAAGCCAACACAAACAGCCACAGAGCCACCCTCAGGCCGGCCGCCCAGAAGGCCCACACCTCTGCCCCACCCTTTGGGCAGCTACCCCCGAGCCAGGAGCCAGGTATCAGGCTTCAGCTGGCCGCACTCCCGGCAGTGCCTGCTGGCCCACACTGGGCCCGCAGCCCAGCCTGCCCACAGGCACTGGCCACAGCCTGGGCAGGGGCCTGGAGCTCAGCCTGTTAGCACCCACCAGCCGCCTCCCTCCTCCTGGCCAGGGCTGGCTTGGCAGAGGAGCAGGGTGAGTGGATGGGGTGTCCTGACTCACCAAGCTCCCCAAGACCTCCACGATTGCTCCAGGACTCGTTCCATGAGGCAACGTGAAACTCAAGCATGCAGGCCAGAAACAGAACGTTTTGAACAATTTGAGGGGAAAAAATTATTCGGACCAATTTTAAGACATCTGAGAACACAAGGGGAAAATCACAGCCACCTCTCGGGCATTATCATATGTTCATGCCAAAACCAAACAGCTTGGACTGAAGCGATGTCAGGCTGAGTCCCCACATTCCTCCAGCAGAAGACGGGCCTGATGCCTAAGACTCTGGGCCTCTGGACCCCTGGGCACATTCTCTCCCTTGTGACACCCAGCAGCCAGTTTCTTTTTGGACTCCCATTGTGTGTGCTTGAAGCTCACCACGAGCCATCTCCTTGTCCCCTAAACTCAGCTCAGGTATTACTTCCTCTTGAAACTTCCCTGGACACCTTGTTGACACATTAATGGCACCACACAGTCCTTAGGACTCCTATTTAGGGAGCCCCACCAAGGTCTAGGCTCTGACTAGGGACCTTCAAATAGGTCACCCATTTAAAGGCACCCACCTTAGACACTCACGTCACAGATGGGAGTGCCGAGGTGAAAAGCTTTCAAGTCGCCAAAGTCACAGCCCTTACTGAGCTGGGATTTGGCAGGTGAGAATTCTAACCCTGAACTACCTGTGCAGGAACTGGGATTTGGAACCAGGCAGGGAGGAGCCAGCAGCCATGCCCTTAGCCATTTCCCTGCTTCCCCCCCCCCCCAGGGCCCCGCTGGAGGGAGCGGCTCTGCTGGGAGAGCAGAGCGGGAAGGACAAATGGACACTAGCAGTGGAACCAGGTGCTGAAGGCTGAATCCACAATCCCAGCCAAGCAGGCAGGAAAGCAGAGCAGTACAGAGGCCTGGAAAGGATGCTGGGTCTCAGGTACCGCACGCAGGTATGAGGAGAAGGACATGGGGACCAGACTGGAGAGTCAGGCCAGACTCTGAAGGCACCACTGACCCACACCTGCCACCCCCCACTACCCAGCCCTGCACACATACCCACACATGCTTACCTCCACACACCAGCCCTGCACACACACCCACACATTCTTACATCCACACACCATCCCTGTACACACACACCCACGCATGCTTACATCCACACACCATCCCTGTACATACACAGCCACACATGCTTACATCCACACACCATCCCTGTACACACACACCCACGCATGCTTACATCTACACACCATCCCTGCACATACACCATCCCTGTACACACACAGCCACACATGCTTACATCCACACACCATCCCTGTACACACACCCACACATGCTTACATCCACACACCCGCCCTGTACACACACACCCACACATCAGGACAGAGACACACCCTCTCATTCTTTTTTCCTCACCCCATCGCTCTTCACACACACCCACACATTCTTACATCCACACACCATCCCTGTACACACACACCCACACCTGCTTACATCCACGCACCCTCCCTGTACACACACACCCACACAACCATACGTCCACACACCATCCCTGTACACACACACCCACACCTCCTTACATCCTCACA
>CAUYON010052286.1:0-28482 GCA_963573935.1 Arctocebus calabarensis
TCCTTCCTATTGTAAAAGATTCTCCTGTTTTCTTCTAGTGCCTAGTATTGCTGTTGAAAAGTCAAATGCTCTTAAGATTCCCTCTCCTTTGTATGGAGCCTCATTCCTTCACTCTTTAAGGTTTTGCAATCTTTTGTTTCATCTGTAATTACCCTATGCTGTACTTGGGAAGTCTCATTTTTTATTTGTTATGCTGAGTCCTTGGCCATGGACATCATGTCCTTTCCTTGTGAGTAATTTTTCCATATCATGTCCCCTCCAGCATTTTCTCTTTCTGAAAGGTGTATTAATTACTTTTTTAGACTTCCTTCTTTCAGTTTATACTTTCCTTACTTTGACTTCTTTTATTATCTTTTTCTTTGTCTTTCTGTTTTGTTTTACTTTCTGGGGAACTGCCTCACCTTCATCTTTCAAACTGTCTAGTACAAGTTTTATTTCTTCTATCCTTTTTTCTTAATTTCTAAGAGTTACTTCTTGTTCTAATAACTGACTGTTTTTTACCTAGCATTCTCTTCTTGTTTCACAGATGAAATATTTTCTCATATTTCTCTCAGGATATTAAGTTTCTCTGAAGGTTTCCTACCTTCCCAGCCAATAAACAGGTGGAACAGAAAACTGTGGTTCTGCCCATGCAGAGAAGATAAGTAATCAGAGTCTCTCTTCTCAAGAAGTTTAACATCATAGACACAGAGAAAAGGAAGAGGATACCATAGCAGAAGACAAAGCTGAAAAGATGTACAAAGAACAACCAAAAAGATAAGAATATGTCACAGTGGGTAGTGAACAGAAAGCATAAGTGAGGTGATACAGGTGTCTGCAGAGGGGCCATTGAGCAGAGAGTGTCCATGGGCTCCCATTGGAGAAGGGGTGGCCTAAGCCTGAGTCCTAAAGCTTTGTCAGGGATGGCAGGAACCAGGGTCCAGGCTCCATAGGTCCCACACAAAGCCTGAGTCTTCTGCTTTATTCTTACCACACACTCCTGTCTGTGATGGAGCCTGAGATGCTTCATCCAATATAATCAGCAGTGGTGTTGTCAGGATGGTGACTGGCTGCCTGCTCAGGTGGGGGCCTCAGGCTGAGTCTCAGCATGATCACCATATTTAGGTTTCATCTTTCTGAACTACTGGATTTTTTCCTCAACCAGCCCCAAACCACAAATTCAAAATTTGAAAATTATTTTGTAGCTCTAGTTCTTTCCAATTATAGGGCTTTCATACTTCCTAATCAGTGCTGTCCGTCCCACATTGGGACAGTCAGGAGAGATTGTGGTGAGCTGACATCGGAAGAGGGATGGCCGAGCAGCATCTGGAGCAGTTACTAATGCTGACCCACAGCATGGTCCCCCCTCAAGGGATCATTCCGTTTCTCCTGGGATGGGACAATACAAAGTCACCATCCTTTCCCCTTTATACAGCTGTTTCTAGACAGCGACATCTTTCCATAACTGTTAGCTTAGTGGGTTTCCAGTGGCCATATCCAGTCCAGAAGATTCTCCATCATCTTGATTAAATGTGGTCACTTCCCAGGTCTCCTTCAGCAGCACCTGCACTAATCGTCACGCAGAGCAGGGGCTTTCTGCACAGGGCCATGCCTGAATTCCCAGAGGGCGAGCCTACTTCCAAATGACAGTAGCTCCCTAGGTACAAGAAGATCCCAAGTGAAGTCTGGGGAAGCAATTCTAACCTCGCCATCTATACTCCCTCCAGGGGGCTGAGGACTTCAGGCTTTGGGAGCCCTGCTGACATGGTTAGAAGAGGGGACTGGCATTGGAGCGAGGAGGCCTTTTAGTGATGGAGCAGGTCAGTCTCCTCATGAGCCGAAGCCACCCTGGTGTGAGGCAGGAGCCACAAGCAGCAAGAGCCCAGGCCTAGCTTTAAGGTCAGAGACATGATATGCCCAGACCAGTGCCAGGGTACAGGTGAATGCAGATCAAAAGGCCTTGCTTCAGGTCCAAGTGCCCTTCATCTGGGCTTGCTTTTAGTCAGCAAAGATGTTTCTGAATTTCTCATGACTTTAACCCAGGACCCCTGGTCCTGAATCTGTAAAGTCTGTGAATAAAACTACAGTTGATCTCAACAACAGTTCAGTTGATCTGAACTGTGCAGGTGCACTTAAACTCAGATTTTCTCCCACTTCTGCCACACTGAAACAGTAAAACGAACCCCTCCTCCCCTCCTCCTCCTCATCCTGTCAACATGAAGATGAGGATAAAGTCCTTTATAATGATCCACTTCCACTGGAAGAAGAGGAAATATATTTTCTGTTCCTTATGATTTCCTTAATAACATTCTCTTCTCGGTGGCTTACTTTACTGTATACAGTGTATAGTAGGCAGAACACACAAAATATGTCTGTTTATGTTATCAGTACGTCTTCCAGCTAACAGTAGGCTGTTAGTAGTTGTGGGGGGAGTCAAAAGTCACACATGGATTTTCAGTTGTGTGTGTTGGGGGTGCCTCACCTCCCTCATTGTTCAAGGGTCAGCCGCACACAGACTGGAACCTCACAGAAGACCACTTTGGCCCCCACAAGGCCGGATGCCAAGCACACTTCTCCCTCTTAGTCCCACCCACAAGGGCCCTCATCTTATGCCATCCTCCAAACCCCACCTCTTACTGTAAAGTCCAGGTGAATGCAGCTTCCCAGAGATTTACGGCATATCTCAAAAAGAAATGTGTGTGTCTTAGACCCTTAGAATAATAAAAATAAATTAAATAATATCACCCCGTGTGGCTCCAAAGGAGAGGAGCGAGCAGCTCGGGCACGGTGGCCTGTTTCCTACCAGGCTGATCAGAGTGCCCTGCGCTGTGCACTGCAGCCACTCCCTGGGCCAGTTCCTGCTGGGGATAGTCAGGCGATTCACACCCTGGGCTGCCTCAGCCCCACAGGCCCCTCCTTCACCCCAGAATCTCTAAGGAGGCCCCCCTTCCTGGAGGGGAAGGGAAGGGTACAGGGGAGGATCTGGTGGGGAGCCAGCCCATGAGTGCCCCGGCCCCCAAGACAGAGGACAGTGGGCATACTAGGCTGAGAAAGATGGAGGGGGGCCTTGAGCACAAGGCACAGAACTGAATTCTGAGCATGCCTATAAAGCCCTTCACCTGTGGCTTACTTCCTGCAAGCCCCTACCCACCCAAGTCCTGGTCCCCAGGCACAGCACCGGCACCTGACAGCTGGCCTTGGTTGTGCTCCTTCTCTGACCCCACTGCTCCTGCCTGTAGGTCACTCTTTAAACAACTTCCTGCCTCACTATTTACAACATGCAGAAACATTGACTTGCCCTTGAAACAGAATGGTATTTCTCTCTTAGGCTAATATTTTATGGGAGTGAGCAGTTTATGGCTACAATTATACTTGTATTATTATTATTGAGATAGAGTCTCACTCTATCACCTAAGCTAGGATACAGTGGCACCATCATAGCTCACAGCAACCTCAAATTCCTGGGCTCAAGCAATCCTCCTGCCGTAGCCTCCCCAGTAGCTGGAACTGCAGGTGTCCAACCACCATATTTGGCTAATTTTTCTCTCTTTTGTTTTTTTTTTTGGTAAAGACAGGGGCTCACTTTTGCTCAGGGTGGTCTGGAACTCTTGAGCTGCCTTGGCCTCTGAGTGGCTGGGACTAAAAGGGCGTACCACCATGCCAGGCTAATTTTTATATTTTTAGTAGAGACGGGGTCTTCCTCTTGCTCAGACTGGTATGGAACTCCTTTACACAAGCAATTCTCTTGTCTTGGCTTCCCAGAGTGCTAGGATTACAGGATCAGTCACCTTGCTCCATAATTATATTATTATTCCTGGTAGGGGGTGGGGGAGGGGAAGTTTGCCAAGCATTAGCAGGACTGGTTCCAGATTTTTGGTTTTAGCTGTTGTTGCTTTTGAGTCTATGGAAATGTTGAATGGAGACGCAAGGGGCAACATGCTGGGTAAGAGAAGTCTCCTGCATCCCAAACAAAGATGACCAGCGGCATAAAACAGGGCAGTAAACCCATACCATACAAAATCTGGCACAGCCTACAGGGGTGAATTGAATAGAAGCCCCTACTGGTAATGATGTGGGTTTTTTGAGTTGAAATCAGAATGTTCGTGAGGGACAACAGATTCATGCGCTGATGCAATGATGCGGAATTAGGACAGAGGTGGAACCACGGCCTTTGCTGGTCTTTCTCCTAAATTCTGCTAGTCAACAGAAAAGCAGCTCACCTTGTTCAGCTCCCTGAGAAAACATGCTGCAGCCCACTCAGCCCCCTGGTTACTGGGGTTCTCTGCTGCTTGGACAGGAAACAGGCACCCATGGGTACATTCTTGGTGTTCCCCTTAGGAAGCAGATGACAGAGTGCACACATCAACTTTGGGCTGGAACATATCCCCAAGGAGGGGCACACAAGTCCCCCTCATGTATCAGCTGATTCCTGGCTGTCAATGTGCACAGGGGCCATCCTCACTGCCTCCCCAGGCCCTCACCTCCGCACAGAGCCTGCAGGAGCAGCTGGGGGGCAGATGCAGGCATGGGCCTGCTCCAAGCCAGGCCATGCTAGGCTGTCCTTGACAGGGAGAGGAGCCTAGGCCCTCGCCCTTCAGGGCATGGCCCTGCATGGTGGAAACGAGATGCCCATGGCCTAAGAAAGCTGCCAGGCTCTGAGGATAAGGGTTAAGGAGAGGCAGAGGTCAGCCTTGAGTTGCGGGATCTAGCGGTTGTCTGACAACACTGTGCTCTCTTTTCTTTCCTTGCTAGAAGACTCCAATGCCATGGAACCCAGAGGTAAAAATGCACTTATTTGTTTAGTAAATGAAAACTGGAAGAGGGCGAGAGGCACATGGATTTAGCCCAGATAAATGCTCTAAGTCAGCCACACCCCTCACTTGTTGTAACTGTTTGTAATGTGCAGCATTGTCAACACCTGGGTCCCCAGGGATGAGCCCAATGCAAGCTATACCCAGTCCTTCTTTTCTTCTTCTTCCCACAGTCTGACCTTCTCCCCCTGGCAGCCCACAAGCCTCCTTTACCCTCTCCCCCCTCCTCTCCCCTCTTCTTGGTGGTACTGGAATTGGCTTGGAAGACTACTGGCATTGTCCTAGAAAAGCTTTTATAAAGACCCAGAACAGTGGTGCAGGACAGTCCCCAGATGGCCTTGACCAACCCAAGGCTCCCCCCTTGCCTGCTTGTATTTCTCAGACTAATTTTTGAAAATGCTGGGAATGGACATTCCGACAAGAAACCATCAGGGACAACCTGGGCTCTGTCTCATCCCTCACAAAACAAGATGTCTTACAACACTTTAGCCCAGTGATCCCAGCCCCCCTGGGGTAGAAAATCCAGAGTGCAGGGCCTCTAGGTCCCTGGCAGCAGCGTGAAGTAGGGCCCACGCAGACAGGATTCCATCTCCCTGATCAACTTTCCTGAGCTTTGGGGGACCAGCCCACCATGAATCCTTGCTGCCCATCTGTGAGGAAGGAAGTTGCTTCACTCAACGTGTGTGTGAAGTCCAGTTTGTCTCACTGGCCTTGTGCTCATGGTAAAACTTGTAGTTTAATAACCAGCACATGATGAAGCTGCTTCCCAAGTGGTTGCTACATTTTGCAGCCCAGGAGATCATCTGGTATTTCTGTGATGTGAGAGGATGAGAAAAAAGAAAAATGAAACTTCTCAGGCCCTAACTCAGACCTAACAAATCAGAATCACTGGAAAGGGGACCCAGAGAATCTGTATATCAATCACACTCCCAGGTAATTCTAGGCTCAGACACATTTGGCAACTTTTGAATTTAGTCTGTGCTTGCATCTATGATCAGAAGAAAAGAAAAAAGACTATAATGAAAGGCCTGCCTGAGTCCACACATCCCTCTAATGACATGACCATGACTGGAACCACATTTCTAGTTCTGTGACTTTGCAGTGTTCCAGCCCAGGAGATGACTAAATTCTTCTCACCTACTCTTTCTTCTTCCTTCCCACCAACTTCTCAATCTGTTAAATGATATGAGACCATCTGAAGGTGCCATTTGGTGTGTGTCAAGTTACTAAAAATGAGCCTCAGGGGGCACCTGGATTTGAACCAGGGACCTCTTGATCTGTAGTCAAATGGTCTACCCCTGAGCTATACCCCCTCTGCTCTTAGATGTGTCTAATAAATACCTTTTCACCTGCATTGCAACACCCATACCTCTTGTGTACTGAAATTTCTATTAACTCTTAGAAAGTTATGGAGATGTTGAAATTTTTCCACACAGCAAATAGCCCTTTTAGCTCTCTTCTTTCACACAGACCTCCAGAAGCCTTCTCTGCTCACATCGTGCCATTTTATCTTTCTTAGTATCACTTTGAAAGGACCTGCTTGAAGAATCATTGCCAAGAGCAAGACCACCCCTTTCTTCTGCCCTCTCCTCCCCTAGGTCTACCAACTTTCAATGTGCCCGCAACCTCTCTCTCCCACACTTGCCCCCCTGCACCATTGGGTGGATTTGGGGGTGGGGGCCCTGCTGCCTCTGCCCCTCTTTATTCTAACCTTAACTATGTCTGAGTTTTGGCAGGGTCTTGACTGAACCCAGGAAACCCAGGCAAATTATTTGAATTATTTGGCCTGAAAGGCCACAGCCCCCCATCTTGGAGTCCAGGAAGCCATCCCAGCTGTCCCAAACATTCTCAGACCAGAAAGTCAGCACAGCTAGAGCATCAGGACCAAAGCAGTCTCCTCTGCTGGCCAACCTTAGACACAGTACTGTGGGCCCTGGGACGTGACCCTTGCCCCTGGGCAACACTCTACATTAAGGCCACCACTAGGATCAAAAGGTACATAGAAATCAAAAATGCAGAGAAAGGACACCCACCCAAAAAGTCACATGAGGCAGTGGCAATGCCCATGATAACTGTGTCAGGGAGGACAAAGCTCAAGATGTAGAGGCTTGCAAAGGAAAATCAGAAAAAGGGGAATTTTTCCTGTTGCCCAATAGTTTACTCTAGTTGCTTATGATCATCCCAGAAATAATAAATGCTCATTGTTGAAAAATAAATATACAATCTCTATGTCTCTACAGTGTTGAATGCAACTTTGAGCATAAAAGTTGGTCTGCAATAAATATTTGGTGGATGAAAGTGAAACAGCAAAGACGTCTCCACTGGGTGAGTGTAAGCCACCTGGGGTAGCACCAGTCTGGCAACACTGCTGCTGCTCGGTGTTCAGTTCCCCAAACGTGACATGTGTTCCCTGAAGCTCCATCGCTGGGGAACATGAGCCGATTCACAGCCACTCTCTGCTCTCTTGCTGCCACTCTCCCTGTCAGTCTCCTAGATCACTCAGTAATAGTCTTTGCACATATACAAAAGGGAAAAAGCAAGGAAGAAATGAAAGAAATTCTCATATTAAAATGTCCCCTGTTAAAATAAAATGGGACTCAATTAAACTCAAAAGCGTCTGTACAGCTAAGGAGACAACAACCAAAGCAAATAGACAACCTACCCAATGGGAAAGGATATTTGCATATTTTGAATCAGACAAAAGCTTGATAACTAGGATCTATAGAGAACTCAAATTAAGCCACATGAAAAAAGCCAACAATCCCATTCATCAATGGACAAGAGACATGAATAGAACCTTCTCTAAAAAAGACAGATGAATGTCTAATAAACATATGAAAAAATGCTCATCATCCTTAATTATTAGAGAAATGTAAATCAAAACCACCCTGAGATACCATCTAACTCCAGTGAGAATGGCTCATCACAAAATCTCAAAACTGCAGATGCTGGCATGGATGTGGAGAGAAAGGAACACTTTAATACTACTTATGGTGGGACTGCAAACTGATACAACCTTTTTGGAAGGAAGTATGAACTCTCAAAGAACTCAAGCTAGACCTCCCATTTGATCCTGCAATCCCATTACTGGGCATTTACCCAGAAGGAAAAAATTCCTTTTATCATAAGGACACTTGCACTAGGCTGTTTACTGCAGCTCAATTTACAATCGCCAAAATGTGGAAACAGCTGAAATGCCCACCAACCCAGGAATGGATTAACAAGCTGTGGTATATGTACACTATGGAATACTATTCAGCCATTTAAAAAAATGGAGTCTTTACAGCCTTTGTATTAACCTGGATGGAAGTGGAACACATTATTCTAAGTAAAGCATCACAAGAATGGAGAAGCATGAATCCCATGTACTTAATTTTGATATGAGGACAATTAATGACATGGTGGGGGTGAGGGAAGGGGAAAGCAAAGAGAGAAAGAATGAGGGAGGGGTGGGGAAAGGAAGAGCAGAGAGAGGGAAGGAGCGAGGGGAGTGGGGTTTTGGTGTGTGCCATACCTTTTGGGGGCAAAACACGATTGTAAGAGGGACTTTACCCAACAAATGCAATCAGTGTAACATGGTTTCTTGTACCCTCAATGAATCCCCAACAACAACAACAAAAAAAAACCTAGACAAATGTAGGAATGAATATATCAGGTTCACAGGAGGAAATCTCAATATTGGAAATACATCAGTGCTCCCCAACTTGATCAATAATTCAGTATAATCCCAATCAAAATTCCAGCAGGACTGTACTTTAAAAGGATGAATTTCACTTTATGTAAACTATACTTAAAAAAGAAATGAAAAAAAAAAATCCCAGCAGAAAAAAAAAGAAAGAGAGAGAGAGAACATGCTTCCAGCCCAGGCATGCCATGTTACCCAAGTGGGCCCATCAGACCAAGGAATGGGGAGTCACATCCCATGTTCCCACCCACTGGACAGAGAAAGAAGGTGGCTTGCATAGCTGCTGGCTGCCATCTGCTGACCATACAGAAACCAGCTACAAAGAGATACAAAGAACCCCAGTGACATCTTAGAGCCTCACCTATGACTTCCTGCTGTGAGATGGCAACTTTCCTTATTATTGAAGGAATGGACTGGATTTTTGGCTTCTCACAGCCAGAGTGTTCTAACTAGTACACAGAGAGAACCTGTTTGCAAAATGTATATGAGGCAAAGGCACAGGGTCTGGCTGCACCTCTTATTTCTGAGCTCTGTGCTCTAATGCAGTGGGGCTATTAGGCATCAGTTTCCCCTTGAGCTTTGAAACTTGAGTAAACAAAGCCCTCTCCCTAAGAAACTCTTCTATAAGAAACAAAAGCAAATCAAATTATAATTATTGTAGCAAAGTAGATCTACAAAAATTTTCCACACCAGTGCACCTGCTGGTGGAGGACAACTTAGTCATAAGGCTACTTAGGAGTCACAGATCTGGCAGTAGGTGGGCTATAGGCTACAGTGAGCCCCACAGGCAGTAAGCGTCAGATCTCTTTGGAGGAAGAAATGAGTCCTTCTGCTTTGGCTGTTTCCTGATGTGGTCTTGGGGTGGGAAGAAAGGGGATGGGGCACTGTCCAGGGAGTATGACCTAAGAAGACCAACCAGTCCAGTCTGGTTGGAGGGGATGGTTTACAAAGAGAAGCAGAGAAAGACTTAGAAAAATCAGATAAGGCCAGAATGTCAGTGGCTGTGATGCCAGATCAGAGAATTTGAGCAGAGCCACGTGGAGGTTGTCTGGGAGAACAGAGGTAGATAAATCAACGAGGAGCACCCAGCCCAGTGTCTCCCCACTCAACATGGGAAGACAGCCTGGGAGTGAAAAGTGGTGGTGGTGGGGACTATGGGGCAAAGGCAGAGGAACCTAATGGGTCACGCTCTGTAAAAAGGGGACACAGGAGCACATTCCTTATAGCAATCCAAGTCCCAAAGTCTGCAGATGATTTAAATTTTAAATAAATTCATATGGACTCAAACCTAGCCCTTTAATAAAATTCTCACTGACTCATAGACTAATGGGCTGTCTTAATTCTAAGAGAAGAGAATAAAATTACAGCTATCCTGAGGGCCCCGCTGAGAAGAGAGTGGTTAGCCCTTGAACTTCACATCCCTCATGCAGGACTTCATGTGGAAGAAGGGCCAAGAACTTCAGGTAAGAGGCAAGGATCCTGTGGCTACTTGGCTGAGTTTTGACTCCACTCATTCAGTCCTGTTCATCTCCAGGGAAGATGTCTCTATGAGCCGAGAAACCCTGCAACTGAGACATCTACTTAAACTTTGGTTTTTACTGGGTCTTTTCCAACCCAGGCACCCACTGATATTGAAGAAAAATTCTCACGCCCCAAAGTTCAGTATCCTCTTGCCCCAAGAATCCCTCATTCACAAGAGACTCCCTTCTGCATTGTCTGCCCCTGAAGATCAGTGGATTTCATCAACCCTTACTTTATGAAGTTGGTATTTTACATCTATATATTTTTAAATGTAAAATTATATTGCTGCATATGCTTTCTCAAATATGCACACCCCATCTGGGAACTCTCTAATCAGCAGCCCCACCAGCAGAGAACTACCGTGTTACTAGGTTTAACCACATTAAATTGCTGATGTATGACCATTTTTGCTCAGGGTCCCATGGTCCTGCCACAGGAACCAATGGTCTTTACCACCACCGTGGTGTGGACGGTACAAGATGACTCAAGAGAGAATACCCGGGTACTCAGTAAGACATGCCCTCAGAGAGAGTTATGACATCACCTCTCTAGAATAATAGGAGAATCCAGGAACCAGAAAGAGGCCAGAAGGAGAGAAAGTTAATTCATCCTTAGGATCAGGAGAGGAAAAAAACAAAAAATAAGAGAAGAGATGAAAAGGGTTTAAGAAGAGAATGCAAAGTCAGGGAGAACAAAGTGTCTCACTAGGGGATCGTGAGACCACCCTGAGGACTGCAGCTCAAATCTGGGCCAGGGAACTCAAGAGGGGCTCACGCTGGAATGATGGGAGCAGTATATGTGAACAGACCTTGGTTTTTAAGTATCTTTCTCTATTGAAAGGATACAGAGCTTCTTAGGTAAATGACTGATTCCAGGACTGGAGCAGAGAAAGTATAAGATGAACTTGGAACACCTTGTAGTGTTAGAATGTAAGGCAGTGCCTTAAAAAATGATAGAACATAGCAAAAAGTCACAGTATCCAACCTGAAGGAACACCCCATAACTAAACCTGGGACAATTCTAGTAAAAAAAAAAAAATTAAAGGGCGGTGCCTGTGGCTCAAAGGAGTAGGGCACCAGCCCCATATCCCGTGGCAGGTTCAAATTCGGCCCTGGCCAAAAAAAAAACTGCAAAAAAAAAAAAAAAAATTGAAAAGTAATGATAATAGATTAAAACCCATAGAATAAAATATCCATGAGTTAATACTGATGTGAATAAATACTGAATAAACAGGAGAGAAGGGAGAGATCTTCCTTACAATATTCCAGTTAATATATGTAGAAGCAATGATGTAAATAGAAGATCACCATTTGGCAAATATCTCAGTAAAAACTGTTGCAGGCAAGATCTGCTGACAGATGCTAAAATTAGTATGTGAAAGTGTGATGAGAAACATGATATTTGCATAGTCTCAAACTATCTCCCCATGAGATGCACATTAAATACAATGGAGAAAACAGAAACTAGAGTAGGGATGCTAGGCAGATGTCTCCTGAACCAAGTAATTAAAATTAACCTGACCAGGAACAACACACTGACATCATGTACCCCTTATTATGATGCCGTGAGAAGGGCACCTCACTTCTGTGGTATTCTTGCACCAAATACATAACTTTAATTTATATTCCTAAATGGGGAACCTTGGTTCTAGCTTCCATTCTAGCTCCCAATAAGGTCTATAGGTTAGTTAATAGGGAAAACCTTAAACCCAAATTGGGGATGTTCTAGCAACTACCTGGCCAGTACTCAACAGAGTTAAGGCCATAAAAGACAGAGGAAGACTGAGGAGCTGCCCAGATTCGAGGAGACTGAGGAGACATGAGAAGGAAATGCAGTGTGGGATCCTGGTTTGCACCCTGGACCACAAAAGGGAAATAGTGGGACCATTGGCAGAATTTGAAAAAGGTCTGTGGTTTAATGTGTTGTGTGAATTTTGGGGTTTTGATGATTGTACTGTGGCTCTGTAATATGGTAATATTAGGAGAATCTGGGTGAAGTGCTTTTTATAACTTTTCTGTAAGTCTAAAATTTATTCAGAATATTTTACAAAGTTTCTTTTTTAAAGTTAGGTATCTTGAGAAACAAGAGAACATATAAAATGACATGTATGTGGTTTGGTCTAAAATATTCCAGCAAAGAAAGCATGGAGACAGACAGAAGCCAGCAGGATACTAATCATCATGGAGGCGATGATGGGCTCTTTACATGATCCTCTTTTGTGTTTGCTGGACATAAGTTAAAAAGGAAACAAAGACTCAAATCACTATTAAACTGACAAGAGAATTCTGGAAAATGGTTCAGAAATAAATTAACATTGGGAAAAAAATAAACCAAACAAAGCCCTCTCTAGAGAGATGGAGGCAAATGTGTATGCCATGAACTGATGCACATTTTACTTTGAACAGAAACACAACAGCTTCCAACAGAAGCTAAAGCTAAAACATGCACACCCAGGGAATATCAGAAAGCAAGACCCTTAGGGAAATAAGGAAAGAGGAGAGGAAAGACACCCCTCTCACCACCTCTCTAGTGATCACTCTGCCACCTGCCCTTCTCCTGGGTGTACTTATGGTCTGAGGCAGGGTGGGCAGCAGCTGGGGATGTGAGGCAGTGGCCAGGATCCTCATCTAGACCTCGCTGGCTCTCTGTGCAGTGGCCAGTCCCAGCCAAGTACTGAGCTCAGAGCCTTGGAGCAAAGCTCACGGGACCAGGAAACATGGAGTGGGGTCTTGTGGGGCAAACAGGCAACTAGGCAGGGATCAACTTTTGAGACCGGGGGATGGGGGAGCTGTTTCTAATTAGATGCTAACGTCCCCCCAACCCTGCTGTCCCTGCCAGAATGATGTTGAGAGAAGGCAGGACAGACTGACCCACGTGGATCTGCACTGGGCATTTCAAGTTCCTGAGTTACCCTTCCAATGGGGGTTAATGGGAAGAAAGGTTTGCTGGGGATGGATAGAGCAATGTTTGCTAGAAATATCATGGTGATTAAAGCATGGGTCCTGGAGGTCCAGTTGCTTGGGCTTCTACCAACTTTACCACTTACGAGAAGGGAATGGATGCAGAAATGCCCATAAATAACCATAGGTGAGTTAGCTTTGAGGCCTGAGCTATACTGGTTCCCAGGGCTCCCCAGCGATTAAGCTCCAGCTGTCTACAGTAGTAAAAGGCCTGATGCACACCCTTTTGGCTGCCTTCCCTTCCCTGTCTCACTTCTCCACTCCCCTGTTCATGTCTATTAGGACAGAGTGTAAGTCATCTACTTGCAATTGAATCCTTGGCTCAGGAGCTGCTCCTAGGGGAACCTTAATTAGCATATATATTTTTGTATTTTGTCAGTGTGGAGACACGTGGAAAGCCATCCTTGCACTTCCATTTACTGTGAAGTAGCCAAGGTGTGGCAGCAGGAAGCCAGCAAGTCCTTGGGCAGTCAAGTCACTATAATGACTAGTCTAGTCTGCTTCCCACCCTCCTCTGCATTCCCTCCTCCTGGCTGCACTACTGCAGCCCACAGAAGCCGGAGAACTGCAAGGCAGGCACACTGCTCAGAAACGTTTTCAAAGACAACAGATGGAGGCAAAGAGCAATCAGATCCCTAGCCCTAAAGGTGATCAAGAGGCCTTTCGCCATCACCACATCAAAATGTTCCTGGAGAACAACCACAGAATTCTCTAGCAAGGAAATAAAAATGATGCAGAATAACTGGGGCATGGTGCTTACTGGGCAGCAGACCCAGTGACCTCCCTCCCCTTTGTCCAGGCCAATTTTCACTGCTCCTCGGGGCTCCCAGTGCCTGCAGAGGCTGCTAGTCTCCGTAATGACAGGGCAGGGTCAGGAAGACAGGAGCAGAGAGAATCCAGGCCCCCTCCCTGGTCTTCGGCACTGAGAAAGACTTGGAGCTAAGTGGCTGCCTTCTGCAGACTGATGGTGACGTGGTCTGACTGATGCTGTCTGCTTGGTCTTGATGTTTCACTGATTGTTCGGGACAACCCCACGCGCCAACAACCTCCCCAAGGCACTGGTGACAAGGGGTAAGAACTCTTAGACCAAAGGCCTCCTGGCCCACTTCAACTCTCACCTGGCTGTGCTGAAATAGGCACACACCAGAATCCCAGCGTCAAAAGAAATCTTACTCTTCAGTGCCAGGGAACTCTCCAGTCCTTGCCTCCTTTGTATGCCTACACTGAGAGCTCAAACGCTCAAAGGTGGAGCTGGAATTTGCCTCTCCCTCCCCTGCTGCCTTCATCCTGTCTATCCCAGTGAACCCACATGTGAGCAGAAGCGCAGTTTCCACCCTGTCTATAGTCACATCTGCAAGCGCCACACACCCACATGTTTAGTGTTGAAACCACACACCCACTATTAGCCCAGTGCCATGCTGGGTATGTGCATGTGCGTACACACACACAGTCTCACTGAATCCTTCCTTACTGCTGCTCGACAGGAGGGTATGCTTTGTTCCCATCTTCTATCCAGAAAGAGGCTCAGAAGCTGAGATTCACCCCATATATCTCCATCTGTGCTGCCTCTCAAGGGCTGCCCAGAGGGAGGCTTGTCATGAAGAGGTGAGAAGGTGGTGCTTAGAGGCTCGGGCCTCCCTGAGATAATATATTTTGTCTCTGCCTAGGACCTTCCTGAAAACCTATGCTGGTTCTTTAGGATCTATAGGTGAGCATGAAGGTCTGGGGTCAGTGGAGAGCAAAAAATTGCAAAAGATGGACAGAAAGCCTCCAATGGGCCTCTGACATGGGCATTCCACACAGAGAAAGAAACAAGCCAGATCAGCCTTCTCTTGCTTGGGCAAAGGATATGACCGGTGTCTTAACAATGAGTGGTGCTCCAGCCCTCCCCTGCTCCAGGCAGGACAGCCACCTGCCTTCACTGGCTCCCGACTCTCTGCCCACACCACCTCCCTTTAGAGCTCACCCCAATGCAATGGCATCTCACCACTCTCAATGCTTAGATGAGGAATCTGAGGTCGGGAAGGTTCTGTGACTTGTCCAAAGCCTTGCGGGTGTGACACATCCAAACCCACTGTTTCTGAACTCTGAAGACTGGCCTGGAAACCATGCTCAAGACACAGAACACTTGGTTTTAATTAAAGTGGAGAAGAGGAGAAACCTCTCAGGCACTCAGAGGAGGAACAATCCCCAATCAGAACACATACATCCCATCCTGCTTTGTGGCGAGCCCTCCTCCTGGACTAATGACAATGACCAGAGAATGCTCCTTGATGATGAGCCAGAGTCATCTGGCTCTGGAGCAGAAAGGAGGCTCTCTGGGGGAGGGTGAGAGAGAGACTGCAGGTGTGACCACATGTTCAGTTCTCTTCCAAAGGAGAAAGAAGGGCTTTAAAGGGGACCTGACAACCTGGCTCCATATTCACCTGCTTTTCCTTTAGAAAAGCCGAGGAAATAAAACTAGGAAAAGCTGCCTCTTGCTATTACTCCATTTCATGCCATAAAAGTGAGTTTTGACCCCTCGATAATGAGGCTTCAGCACTACCTGCTGGATGCCCTGTGTTGTGCCTCCATGCAACCCATACTTAAAATTGAGTCCCAGATTACTGACAATTATTATTATTATTTTTGAGACAGAGTCTCACTTTGTCCCTCTCGGTAGAGTGCCGTAGCGTCACACGGCTCACAGCAACCTCTAACTCTTGGGCTTAAGTGATTCTCTTGCCTCAGCCTCCGAGTAGCTGGGACTACAGGTGCCTGCCACAATGCCCAGCTATTTTTTGGTTGCAGTTGCCATTGTTGTTTAGTAGGCCCAGGCCAGGCTCGAACCCACCAGTCTTGGTGTACGTGGCCAGTGCTCTACTCACTGAACTATGGGAGCTGAACCAACTGACCATTATTAAATAGGAACCCACTCTTACCTTGAAATAACTCCATTAGTGTCCAGCACTTTATGTTCCAGGCCATGTATGAAAAACTATATGTATGTTTTTTTTTCATTTACTCCTCAAACCAAGAGGATTGAAGCTAACAAATTCCTATTATTCCCACCTTACAGATTAAGACACAGAGGTTGGAAGAAGCTAAATAAAACCTGTCCAAGTCTCTTCAGTTTGGAAGGAAGTGAGTCAGAATTGGAACATGGATCTTAGGAACTGTCTTATGCTAACGGCCCAGGCACCACCAGGACCTCATCTTCTCAGGGTTCCAGGGTCCTCAATCATCACCACATTTCTCATTCTAGGACTCCTCTACATTGGGTACCAGACCCAAGGGGTGTGTGGAACAGAGATGGTGGTTCAGCCAGAACAAAACATGATAGGGCAAGAATTTAAAAAAAAAAAAAGGAAAAGAAAAGAACTAAACAAGAGATTAAAAACATGTTTTAAAAAGGCCTTTAGAAACTGAGGTAGGAAGACAGATATTCCCAACTCACCTCCCAAACCACTTTGTTAAGCCCCCAGCATAGCTAAATTTTTTTTTTTTTTTTTTGAGACAGAGCCTCAAGCTGTCACCCTGGATAGAGTGCCGTGGCATCACAGCTTACAGCAACCTCCAATTCCTGCGCTCAAGTGAGTCTCCTGCCTCCGCCTCCCAAGTAGCTGGGACTACAGATGCCCACCACAACGCCTGGCCATTTTTTGGTTGCAGCCGTCATTGTTGTTTGGCGGGCCTGGACTGGATTCGAACCCGCCAGCTCAGGTGTACGTGGCTGGCGCCTTAGCCCATGGAGCCACAGGCGCCGAGCCAGAGTAGCTAAACATTATCAGATTCCCACAGACTTACTGACTCCTCCTTTCTGGGATCCCATCTGTTCACAGAAGTATTAGAGGAATGTGTTGATTAGGCTGCTGCACCTGCAGACACCTTCACTGCTGGGAGTGAAAGCCACCTGCCACCTTCGAGGCTGGTCCCCACACTGGGTGCAGGGTCCACCCTGGGGACCCGGGCCAGCCCCACACGGGCCCATAAGGACCTTGAGGTCTGATAAGGAGTAAACGCACAAACTCCAGGGTTGGTTTCTGCTGAGGCCTCTACTCCTGGCTCCTAGATAGTCTCTTCTCTGTTCGTGCTTGGAGAGGGGAGACAGAGAGCTCCTGTCTCTTCTTCTCCTTCGGACACCAGTCCTGTCAGATCAGAGCCCCATCCTCATGCCCCCATTACCCTATTTTATTACCTCCTTATAAGCTCTATCTCCAAATACAATCACTTTGGGAGTTAGGGCTTCAACATAAGAATTTTGAGATTACACAATCCAATCCATAATAATACTCTTCTGGTGTTTCCAGGGAAGTTAGAAATCCATTTAAAATGTGAAATGTCCTAATTTGTAACTAGGCAATTATTCAAACTGAGCGAAGACAACCTGCAGCAAGGGCTGGGGCTGCAGGCCTCACTGCTGCCTGGTGGAAACAGCGCTCACTTGCAAACTCTGGTCTGAAGCAAATCCCCCCTCCTCTTGGCCACATGGCCTACACCTGGGTTTCCAGCTGTATGACTCCCAGAACCAGCTGTTCACTTGTCACTCCTCCAAGAGCAGGGCTATGGAGGAAGGGGGACTAGATTACAGAAAGCACCTGCCAGACCCAGGCTGCAGAATATCTGGCAGGGCCCAGGCCAGGAGGTATAGAAGGTTTTTTTGTTTTTGAGACAGAGTCTCACTTGGTCACTCTTGGCAGAGTGCTGTGGCATCTTAGCTCACAATAATCTCAAACTCCTATGTTCAAGTGATACTCTTGCTTCAGCCTCCCAGGTAGCTGAGACTATAGGTGCCTGCCACAGCGCCCGGCTAGTTTTTAGAGACAGGATCTCACTCTTGCTCAGGTTGGTCTTGAACTTATGAGCTCATGCAATCCACCCACCTCAGCTTCCCAAGTGCTGGGATTACAGGCATGGGCCACTGCACCCAGCCAGAAGGTATTATATTAATATTGCAGCAATTTTACCTTTAAGGCTGCTCATACTTTCAATGGAAAATTACAGAATTCTTATTTTGGTTTTGATTTTAAAAAAGCATTTTTTTTTTTAAAGCAGACTGAATTATGGAAGCTTCTGGTCCTCTATCAACAACAAAACTCACACATTCTGAGTTAGTAAAGAGCAAACAAGTTTCACTAATTAAATCTTATCCTCAGAATGGTTTCTCCTTCACCCCCCTTTTTTGTTAGAAGTAGTACAAGGAATTGACATTTGAAACACAATGCTTATATATGCTTCAAAATTAAATATTAATCTAATGCTATTGATAAATCGGGACGTCTATAGGAGATCAGGTTGTCTGACAAAGATATCGACCCTTTACTAAAGGTTGACAGCCTCTCAGTGGTCCTTACAAAACTTGATAAGTTTAATTAAGGTATATTTAACATTTAGTTAAGAGTTCACAATCTCAAACTAAAACCTTGACACAGGTGCTTGCTTTAGTATAAAGAGCAAAGCAAAGTCAAAGCTAGAGACATTAATCCTGTCAAGACATAATGACTATGACTCTATTGTCACTCAAAGTGGGTAAAACCCCCAACAGAATTCAAGCCTGTGCTATTCTGGTGAGATGGGTGATGTCAGTCTTTGCTGAGGATGAGCTCACCAAGGCTGAAGTAGGAGGCAGGACAGCCTGGCCACACAGAGGGGCCCAGCTCTTCACCAGCTTGCCTGCAGTCCTCTCACCAGTTTTTAGCCACGAAATAATGCCATGTCACATATAGGTCACTTGGAAGCTACATCTGCCTGTGTTGACCCCCTCTGGCATCATGGAGTGGCACTGCTGTGTACCAAGGTGGTCACAAACTGGGATGCAAACAGGGAACAGAATGGTATGAACCTCTGGTGTGAGGCTCACACACGTGATGCAGAACATGCCTACACCAATTTTTCTAGATGAAACTACAAATTCAAATGAAAACAATTCTTACACGGGATGCTCAGACTCCAATGTGCACACAGAAACAGATGGGCCCTTGGGCCCAGTTTGAGAGAGTCAAATTCATCAAGAGATTCAGAAAACATCCATCATAGGAAGCATAAAATATTCACACAGAAACACGTAGGTGAACAAGACATCTCACTCCTATGCCCAGCTCAATTTTTTCCATCTTGTTTTGGAGATGGGGTCTTGCTAGATTTCCCAGAGTGGTCTTGAACTCCTGGCTTCAAACTATTCTCCTACCTCAGCCTCATAAGCAAAGGGGAATACAAGTCTGAGCCACTATGCCTGGCATTTGGAAATAATTTCAAATTTATAAAAAAGTTGCATATATACTACAAAGAACTCTCCTACATGTTTACCTAGATTCACCAACTGCTAATTTGATACATTTGTTTTTATCATTCTCTCTATAGAGTCAGCCCTCCATAATAACCACAGATTCTGCATCCACAAGTTCAACCAACTGCATGTAGGTAAAAAATACTCAGGAGGAAAAAAAAATAGCAACACAACAAAAATACCAATTTTAAAATAATACAGTATAGCAACTATGTATGTGGCATTTACACTGTATTAGGTATTATAAGTAATCTAGAGATGATTTCAAACACATGTAGATTACATGCAAATAGGAGGGAGTCCTGGAACCAATCTCCAAGGAGACTTATGGACGGCTGTATACAAACTGTCTTTTCTGAACCATTTAAAAATAGACTGGAGACATCTTGCCCCTTTATCCTAAGACTTTACCATATATTTTCTAAGAATAAGAACAGTGTCTTACACAATACAAATCCAGGACATTAACTTTGACATTACACTGATATTAATCTGTCATCTCTATTCCCTGGGCCAGAATCCAATCCAAGATGAATCACATCATCTAGTTATCACATCTGTCTAGTCCAACGGTTCTCAACCTGTGGGTTGCAACCCCTTTGGGGGTCAAACATCCCTTTCCCATTTCACAGGCAACCCCTGTGAAATGGGAACCAAGACATTACTCCTCATGTGCGGGGGTCACCACAACATGAGGAACTGTATTAAAGGGTTGCAACATTAGGAAGGTTGAGAAACACTGGTCTAGTCCCTTCAATCGGGGGCAGCTTCGGAGTCTTTCCTTTTTTTATGATTTTGACAATTTTTAAGTGTTGGGGCCAATTATTTGCTACTATGTTCCTCAAAGTAGGAACTGCATTGTATTACTGCATTGATAATGACAGTAACGATAGCAATCAGCAGAGACCCCAGCCCCTTCTTGAGGCTTGCGCAGGGTTGACTACCCACTAACCGTAAAGAAGAGACTCTCTGTTATGCTTCTCAAAATGGGAAGAAATACACTCCTAACATGTTTGTACCAATGGCAGTCACCACTGGCAAAGTGAAAGATCTGGTTCTCTTATAGATGCTAGGCTTGGAGTATGTACCAGTGAGGATGTGGGAAGCCTGAGAAAATGGAAGGATTGATCTTTGTCCAGGCTAACTAGAGAAAAGAGGATGCTGGCCTCTGGGGCAGGGGATGGAGATGAATGGTAACACCATCACACTTCACTGAGCACCTACTATGTCCCATGCACTCTCCTAAGCCATTTTCCTGCCCTGTTTCATTCAAACCTCATAAAAGCCCTCCGATATAGGTACTAGTATTATCCTCATTTTCTTTTACCATGAGAAAACCCAAGCTAAATAGGGTTAAGAACCTTGCTTAAAGCCTTACATACAGCTCAAACAAGGGCATCAGGATTTGAACCTGCCTCTGACTCAGAGGTCTTGTTCTTAAGTACTGTGCTCATCTCTTACTTGGAACAATCGGTGGCAGAGAAGCAGAGCAGACTACAGAGCAGTGAGTTTTTATTGGTCAAGGGCAGAGCAGGTGCAGATGGCTGTGGAAACAGAGACCTAAAGACCCTCATCTGTAACTTAGCAACCCAAGGCTTCTTGCTGTAATTTCTCTCCGCCCAGCCAGGCAGAAAGAGCTGCTGTGGCAGGTGGCTTGGGGATCTGTGACCATAGTCTTACCCCAAGGAGAATCTGAATAGCATACTGGGGTGATAATTAGCCCACCTGCCCTCATGCTGTGCTGAGAGGGTTAAGCCATCAATTTAGAACTACAAAACTACTGCTTTTTAAAGCTAAAAGAGCCCTTAGAAATTATTTCCTTCAACTCTTTATGTTTTATAAAAAGGTCTTGACAGAAAGTATGAGCTCTCACA
The DNA here is from genome assembly GCA_963573935.1 of Arctocebus calabarensis. Taxonomy (NCBI): domain Eukaryota; kingdom Metazoa; phylum Chordata; class Mammalia; order Primates; family Lorisidae; genus Arctocebus; species Arctocebus calabarensis. The sequence continues at coordinate 21,096 of CAUYON010052286.1, forward strand.
GGGAACCACTATTAAAACAGTGGCGTGCTGGCTTTCAGTCCAGGGCTCCTTCTCCCGACATCCATAGCTCAAGCAAGGGCTGCCCAAAGCAGAGACCATGCCAGAAAAGTATACAGTTCAGGAGCTCTTCCTGGCAACTAAGCAAGCGCCTTTCTTTTCTTAACATACTTCCCAGATCCAACCTAGCCTGCGCCCTCACCCAGCAATATGGTCCAATGATGAGAGCTAAAAGATACCAGAGTAAGACAGCCTCTTCCTAACCCATCATCCCCTGAACTCACCCAGGAGATGCAAACCCCCTCCAGCTTCATCACTAATCCAACCAAGGAGAGGAAACGCACATGCTACAGGGTCCTGCCTCTTATCTAACATGTGCGAGGAGACGCCCTGCTGCAACACTGGAGGCCACTGCAGGTCATAATTGTGCTTTGAGAATGGCAAAGACCACAGGTAGTAGAGTAGGAGAATTAAATGGCACTAGTCCTAGAGCCAGAAGATGCCAGGATGTAATTTCCTGTCCCTGTCACTCAGGAGCTGCATGACCCTAGGCCAATGTCTAACCCCTGTAAGCCTCCATTACCTGGCTTGAAAAACACAACTGGGTGGTTTTGTGAATTCAAAAGGACAACAAAGGCAGAGCACTGTGCCTGACAATTATTTTTACAATATTATATCTAATCATGACATAATAACTCCCATTTGCTGGCTCTTATTTTATGCCATGTACAATGTTAAGTGTTTTGCATGCATTATCTCACTTATTCCCTGTTACAAACCTAAAGGAGACGTTATTAATTCCATTTCACATTTTAGAACGAGTGCTTAGTGTTATTAAGTGAATTGCCCAATATCACACAGCTAAACGGTGGAACTCAGATTCAAACCCAACTCTGACTCCAAAGCCCATGACAACCTTTGTGGCTTCTGCCTTTTACACTCCATATTTCAGCCAATATAAGAAACCCTGAGAATCATGTGACCAGCAGGTCCTGGGGGAAAGTATCTCACTGACAACCAAGCTGAGATTGAGACAGACCCTTGGGAAATGAGGCATTTGGTAATTTAATTTTCTAGTTAGCTGTATACTCCATGTTCACTAAAAGCTTTGTTTATTGCTAAATGTTTTCTAAAACAAGGTTAAGAGCAAGAACTTGCCAACCGGAATGCTTACATGCCTACAGTGAACCCAGCCAAGCAGCACCAGTTCCACCTTGTCCTCTCTGCTAAGAATCTCCACTCTCCCCTTCTCGTCCTCCCAGGGGCCCAAGGCTCACCCTGTGGATTAAGGGACCTATGCGCTTTCTCAGCTCTGCCACCACTTGGGACTCAAATTCTTCATATGTAATGTGAAAGGATGAGCTGGAAGAACTCCAAGAGCCATGCAAGCCAGAGAGGGCAGCTAGTTCCAGTAAAAATGAACATGGATTCCAAACTCAACTTTAACACTTTCTTTGATTAGCAACCATGATTGGCTAGTATTTGCTGCACACTCACTGTGTTCCAGATACTGGACTGCAGACTTGCCTAGCATTATTCATTTAATCCTCACAGCAACCTTGGTGATGAAGGTACTGTACATTCATCCCCATTTAGCAGAGAGAGGAACAGAAGCTCAAAGAGAAGAGTGACTTGGTCAAGGGCACACTGATGGTAACAGACACACTGATGGCAACAGACACATGTAACAGTAAATATTTGCTGAATGAACCTGCCTCCTGCTCTTAGCTACTAAATCATACCAAGCTCTCCCCATAATTCTGAAGTCATTCCTTCCCAAGCAGGTTGTTTCTTCCAAGAGTAGGCTCTGAGGGTTGGCAGGCACAAACAAAGCGGACATTGGCCTCTCACCACAGGTGTGCAGAGGCTCGGGCCTATACTTTAGTAGAGGGCTGCAGAGCAGTGGCATGGAAATGGGTTCCTATACAGACTCATGGGGTCAGAGATCCTTTGGGTCCCTCCTTCAGAGGCTACCCTGTCACTGTCATCCAGGCTGTGGCAGGCTTTTGCCACCGAACGCAAAGCAGGTGCCCTCCTGAGCACCCAGGAGTCCAGGGATCAGCTGTCGGCCTGCCCAGGTTCTGCCTTCAAAGTCAACTGGGATGGCCCAGGCCCCCTCTGCGCACCTCGCCTGGCTCCCTGCCACCCGTACCAAATGCGCACCATCACCTCTCAAAGCAAAAGGGAGTCGGGAACCGCTGCTAGTGCCCGCCAAGAGCTAAGGGCATCAGTGGGCACGTCCAAGGGTGCTGCCCAGGCCCCCTGCACCCAGAACCTGAGATTCTATCTCCCCCCGACCCCCCCAGTTCCCCGCGCCCACCTCTCGCGCCTTCTTCAGCCCGCAACACACGTCACTTCGTTCTGCAAACTCCCCAGCTCCTGAAGCGGCCAAAAATTTCCCCTTGACCCGGGGTCCAACTCCTAGTTGTCCCCTCGAGAGGAGGTCGGGGGCCGAACCCTCCACTCCAAACTCCAGACGGGTAGCGGAGAGGCACCAACCCCGAGCGCGCGCGGCTCACCTGAAGCCCGGGCTCCGGGGGCGCAAGCTACCTCTGCCGCCGCCTCCCGCGGGCCCTCGGCGGCGCCGGCTTTCCCACACCGCCGCCGCCCCCCGGCGCCGGCTCGGAGAACAAGAGGCCCAGGCAGGGAGCGCAGGTTTGGCCGCTCGGCGGTGTCAGCTGCCACGGCGGCTGCCAGGTTCACAGGTCTCTGCCGAGCGCCCGCCGGGCCCGCGAGCCCGGCGCCAGAGCCTGTGCGCATGCGCAGCGACTTCAGGCGCCGGGGGCTCGGCCCGCACCACGGCCGGGCTCGCGGAGTCCTGGGAGTTGTAGTCCCGGTCCGAGCGCAGCCTGCGGAATCTTGGGAGGTATAGCGGCGCCCCCGGAGGCTGGGTTTTACTTGGTGCTGGAGTTACACGATTATGCTGAAATGCAAACACAACCAACAACCAAGTGTCGTTTATAAAGTCAAAGTAATTAATACGTTTACATGCTTTAAAAAACTATAATCCTACAGGGAGCTTAAATACAAAAGCATCATTCTTACCTTAGAAATGAAAACAATGTAACCTAAACATTTGTACTCTCACATTAATCTGAAATAAAATAAATAAAAATAAAACATAAAACATTAAAAAATAAAAGCATCATTCCACTGCTTTACCAGAGCAATCGCCTGCCCACATCCCATCCCACCTTGGCTGTCCAGCTCCTCAAGGGCAACAACTCCCAACTCCAAGGGCTGCTACATCTGACATTTACCACCCACTATCAGCATGTACATATGCCTCTATTTCTTGATTTACGACGTTTAGAACTCTTGATTTCTTGCTAGGAAAAATGAGAATTGAAGTCATTTAGAGGTGCACTGACTGTGACCACCTCCACCCTGACACAGTTATGAGAGAACATTTCTGCTTATCAAATTGCAAAAATGCTGTCTTTAATTTATAATTATAAATGATAAATGATAAATACCCAAGCATTTAGACAGTAAGTTGGTAAATTTATGCAGAGTTATTTGCCAATACAGTCAAAAAGCCTTTAGAAATAGGCAGTCAAGAGCCTCTCCAAGAAATTGTAATGATTATGGATGGGTGCAAAACTGAAAAGTGTTGTTTATAACAATCATCCATTGGAAGGCTGGGATGACTATATTAATTTCAGACAGAGTAGAATCTAGAACAAGGAAAATTCCCAGGGATAAAAAAGGGATAATTATATAATGATAAAAGGGTCAATTCACCAAGAAGTCATGACAATCCTAAGCGTGAATGTAAATAAATAAATCAAATACTGATAGAAATAAAATTAGAAATAGACAAACCTATAATTATAGTTGGAGACTAACAGCTCTCCTAATAATTTTTAGAACACTAGACACAAAGTCAGCAAGAATATAAAGTAGCTCAAAGACACCAAAGGAACCTGACATAACTGATATTTACAGATCACTCCGCCCAACAATAATGAATACGCATTCTTTTAAAATACCCATTTTTATTAAAATAAACTGAATCCTGGGCCATAAATTTTACAATGAGCAAAAGACATGAATAGATATTTTACCAAAGCTGATATACTGATATAAGCACTTGCAAAGCTGTTCAGCACCAATAGCCATTAAGGAAATGCAAATTAAGTCTGTGATATCACCATACACCTATTACAACTGCTAAAAAATAATAATAAAATGATGGCAAAACCAAATGCTGGTGAGTATGCAGAGGACTAATCTGTCACGCATTGGTGGCACAAATAGTTTGGTAGTTTATTTTTTTTTATTAATAAATGAAGCCTATTTTATTATTTCAAGTGTTAATGATAAAAAAAATTTCGGCACAGCTGTGGCATTTTAAAAAGTGAAACTACATACTATGTTTCTAGCTCAGTAAACAGATGAACCTGATGTCTTTGAATGACATAACAATTGAGCGATGTACAGTACATCTTAGGAAGACCCATAAATTAAAGAACTCCTGGTTTAAAGTTAGTGATTACAAAACAAAAATGTATTCAGAGTTTCAGCTTCTTTTTTCTTCCTCGACCATCAGGTGCTCCATCCATTTTATGTTTTTGTGTTGAAGGCTTTGGTCCCGTTTCTTTTTCTCCGCCTTCTCTTTTTCTTCTAGTTCCATGTTTTCTCTTTCAATCAAGGTAATTAAGGTATTACATCTCCTTTGGAGCTCCATTGCAGTTCTGGACTTAAGAAACCAGTCAAATCTGAACTGAGGAGAGTTGCGAATACACTGCTGCAATTCATCATAAACATTTTCTTTGTCAAATCCAAGTTTATGAAGCATACAGATCAGAAAACGAGCCTCTTCTTCAGTACAGTTTTTTCCTTTGTTAGTACCATATGATATTCTCAGCTGATGAAAAGGTGCTTTGTACCATCCAATCTTTGTGTCGAGTGCTTTTGTGATACTTATTCTTCTTTGAACTCTTGCCTCTCCCCTTTCAATCTGAGCCATAATCTTCTCTATGTCCTGGAGCTCATTGCACCTTTCCCAGAACACAGCTGAATATTCAACGACTTCTTCTGGAGTCTTTCCTTCTACTTCTCTTGCTATATTTTCAATATCGTCACGACCCCACTTCTCATTAGCTTTGATAAACTGGTTGAAATCTCTTTTGTTCCAATTGGTAAATCCCTGTGTTAGAAGCTTCTCTTTTTCCTCCAGTTCTTCATCATTAAGGGTTCAGCCTCATCAATTTTAAGCTGTTCTTCTTTTTGTGCCCGTGCTGCATTAGGAAGCTCAGGATTTTGAGGTACCTTGTACTCAATAGTTTTTCTATAATACAGAATTTCTTTTTCCAGTAATTCAAATAAACGTGGAGGAAAGAACTGGAAATCCTGAACATTGAGTTGTTTTGGAGGTCGAGGTGCCTTGGGTGCTTTAGGTTCACTAACACAAAGAGCTTCCCTGAAATATGCATCAATAGAATAGTTGGCTTTTTTTTTTCTCGTTTAGGTGGTTCAATCCAGTCTGTGAATGCAATCTTTTGTTTCTCTCTATAGTCTCCTCCTTCAAAGTTATAAACACTTGATTCGGTATCCATAATAAAGTTTCTAAGTGAGCTTTCACCCATCTTGGAGAGCTTTTCATTCATCTCTGCAGTCTTCTTTGCACCTCTCTCCAAAATACCATCAATATCCTCATGAGTGATCTCACTTTCCTTTGAGGCAAATACATGTGTTGCCCCATGTTGAATCATTTGAAGCATTTCATCTTTCCCAATTTTGTTCAGATTCTGATCCACGAGCCTCCCTTGTTGAATAACTATAGAATCCAGTCTGAGTTTCATTTCAGCACGTTCTACTATTCTTTCTTCTACGGTGTTATCAGTTATAAAGCGGAACACTCTCACTGTCTTGGTTTGTCCAATTCTATGTGCTTGGTCCATAGCCTAAAGATCTACTTGGGGATTCCCTGAATCTTACAAAATTACAACATCTGCAGTAGCAAGATTGATGCCAAGACCACCAGCACGCGTGCTTAAAATAAAAACAAACTTTGTGCTGTTTGGTTCATTGTACGCATTGATGGACTCTTGTCTCTCATCATGGGGTGTCTGCCCATCCAACCTGCAATACTCATAATTTCTCCACATGCAATAATCTTCTAAAATGTCCAGTACTCTTGTCATTTGGCTGAAGATTATACCCGAGAGCCTCGTTCTTTTAATTTAGGGAGCAGCTTATCTAATACCACCATTTTGCCACTGTTGGTAGCTAGATGCATGTTTGTTGTATAAGGTGGACCAGATTCAGCTCCATCAAAGAGATATGGATGATTACAACATTTTCTCAACTGCATCAGGATGTTCAATAACCTCGTTTTGTCCTTCTTCCCTGCTGAGTTTAGTATATCTATATCCTTCATTAATATCCGAGTATACCATTCCCTTTGCATTTTGCTGAGACCCACATAGATTTTCACTTCCTTCTTTGGAGGCAAACTCTTTTCAACATCAGCCTTAATTCGATGAAGGAGGGATGGATGCAAAACCATATGAAGCCTCTCAATCAGCTTTTGATCCTCAAGGCAGTTGTTTGTATCAAACCAGGAATCAAAGTCATCAGCTGAATTAATTACATCTGGCAACAAAAAATTAAGAAGAGACCAGAGCTCATGCAAGTTGTTCTGAAGAGGTGTTCCAGTTAATAAAAGTCTATTTGTAATCTTGAATTCCCTCACTGTTTCTGACAATTTAGATTTTTCATTTTTGATTCTGTGAGCTTCATCTATTACGAGGTATCGCCAATTAAATTTTTTGAATACAGACTTTTCCTTAATAAGCATTTCGTAAGATGTTACACACACATCCCATTCTCCTGGTAATAAAACATCTCTGACAAAAGCAGCTCTTTGTTCTTTATCTCCTATCAAACAGACAGATGTAAGCGTTGGTACCCATCACTTGAATTCACTCATGCAGTTGTGTAATGTAGACTTAGGGACCAAAACCATATGAGGACCAGGAATATTTCTATAGTGTTTCATGTACCCAAGAAGAGAAATTGTTTGAAGAGTCTTTCCTAGGTCCATTTCATCTACAAGGATACCATTGATGCCATTCTCATACAAAGAAATGAGCCAGTTTAATCCTCGGACCTGATAATCTCTCCGTTTACCCCATTTTACATATGATGGAGAGTCTTCAAAACGAGTACCAACATTGGTTGCTTTGGAACTTTCTGGAAGGAGTTCTTTATCCTCTTCTTGCTCTGTTCTACAGTGTCGATAGTCTCCAACTGATAACAAGTTCTGTTTCTCATCCTTTTTTATTCGTGGGCGCCCTGGTTTCATCTTCAAAGGTGAAGTTGGAGTCTTCTGAGCAGCAGGTTGAATAAAATGTGCAAATAGTTCTGTCTGCTTTAATAAATA